>CASHTH010002534.1:0-57950 GCA_030341885.1 Geodia barretti | reverse complement strand
TGGAGTTGCTTTTTCTCCCCCCCCCCACCGGGCACACATTTTACGCGGAGCCGGTTTCCACGGTCTGATAACTCCAGTGGCGACACACGCCATTCTTGGGGCTTCCCCGTCACACCCCCGGCCACCCATTTGCTTTGGTCTCCTTCTGCTCATTCCAGGACCGGCAGTGTGGTGTCAATTCTCCATAGCAATACATCCACACCCATTTAGCATTCTATACGAACTTAGTCAGAGTGAGTCTTTCCGCTTGGATTGTTATGTAGTGGAGTGAGTTATTTTGTTTTTCATTCACTAACTTTATTTTTTGTCTTATCTTTTTGTTTGCATTCATACAACTTACATATGTTACATTATGTAATGGTGGCTCATCTCAACATACCAATGCCAAACCACCATTTATTGCTGATATTATAATCACGTATTCTGTACTTTGGGGTTGAAGACTGCACTGCAGTTGTGTAGTTAGTGCAGTTTGGATGAGGGGCAGGAGGTCGATGGATGCCATCCTACACCCACCTTCCATTGTTCCCTACGCACTTCAGCCAATCCCCACCACCCTCACAAACCAGCTGGACAGAGAGACTGGGAGCGGAAGTGACCAGCCACCCATCATACTGTCCTATACGTTCGTACTACTACTTCCACACCACACTACCCACACTATGGGTACCCTATCAACTCCCGACCGAACCGATGGAGCCGGGGGTTTCCCATGGCGTAAATCATATTGCGCTATCTCATCCTCGATTGTCCCAGATGTGTTCGGGGATTTGTCTTCTAGAACACGCTTCTTTCCACGCTCAGGCTAAGCTATCACCACCCACTCCCACACTATCCTGCTTACACCCTCCTCCCCTAATCCCACTCTCACCGGCAGCAGTCAGGTCTCTTGTGTGCATCCAAGTAGAGAGAGCATTTGCAGTGTCCAATCACTTACTCCAGATCGCATCTGCGAGCTAGGATGTATTGTGACTTGACTCCCCTCCTCCGTGCTGGGAGCTGGTGATTTTATGGGTTTATTGTTTCGCCTGCCCCTGTTTGTATTTGTTTTTGGGTAATGGCTTTGCTATGTGTTGCGAACGACTGTCTTCGTGGCCCCACGCCTACTTCAACTGTGTTTCTCCAAACTCTTTCATTCCTCTCCCTCTTTCCTTCTCTCTCGTCTGGCCTACCTAACATTTAAGGAGCTTTCTGGTATACAAATATTCGCCCACCAACACCCAGCCCACTTGATCCAGTTCAGGCTTTGTACTTTTCCACCCCCGCCCCCCCCCCGTCACGTACCACCCCCACTGTCTCCACTCTCAGACGACACCACTAGTCAAATTGGCTGTTCATTTGGCATATCCTCACCCCTCCCCTACACACACACTAAGTATAGCACCCCCTCCACACACCCACCCAAACCACCAAAGCAACCACCCCATTCTACCAATCCTTTGGTACCACCTAAATATCCATATCTTTTCATATGTGATATTATGTTTTCTAGCTATACAAATTTTTCAGATTTATGTAATATGGTAGTCTTCTGGCAGAGGAAACTCACACATGACTCGCATCGCGCACTCCTCCGAGTGGACGAGGGTTACTCGGTTTTGTGTCTGCCGCACGTAGCCCTGCGCCATCATTCTATGGCATTGCGATTCTGTAGGGGATTTATCAGCTGATTGGCCATGCGACCTCCATCCATTGTCCCCAGCTCTATCTGTGCCCACAGTTATCGAACCAGACCCGTTCCGCGTGTGATCCCCCTTTTCTCACTTTTTTTCCTCCCTTTTTTTTTTTGTGACACCGGCCGCCCGGCAGTGGTCTCGGCACGAGCATGGGAACATGGATGCGCTCCATCACACAAGATCAGAGACGATGACGCCACATTGTTGACATTCTTGTACCATTAGTGGGAGTTACTGATGCACTTTGATGCAGTGTTTATTTAATATGATCACTTGGCTTTTTTTCCCTTTACAAGACTGTCATATGCGTGTACTATACCTGTGTTGTTCCTGCTCGTTTTCTGTCAGACTGATTTGAGAAATGCGCACGGGTGACTCTGTGTCCGCTCCCTGCAGATAGTTCACTTGTATACTCCCTAGATTTCCGCTTGTTCAAACCCATCCCTTTTGATTATAATCGAGTGCACAGACTTTCTACTCTGTAATATCTAGCCGTACTGCACACAATTTATATCAAGCTTCCCCCCTCCTTCCTTTTCCTCTCTCTAGACCGACAATCATTGTGTGTCCACGTCGTCATACACAGTACAGTACAAACAGAGGAGAATTTGGCGTATTTTTCAGGTCTGTCCTGTGGTTCCGTTTTTCTTCACTTTGATATTTTTTTTCTTCTTTCTCTTCTCCTCTTGCCGACGACCCTTCGACCAGTCCCCATGTACCTCCCGTTGGTCACCACATCGATCGATGCGGCGCTCGCACGAGAGAAAAAGAGGTATGTTGATACCTGGTAACAGAGATGGTACCTTTATCCACGCTCCATCCACTGTCACCACACCTCCTCATTCCTCCGCCTGTCTTTGAAAACGTTTGATGGGTTTGCCAAACGCAGAAAGAGTGTATTTTCTCATGTCTACGGTTCATTTCAAGGCTATATCTTTTCCCCCCCTTCGCTCTTTCCTGGATAGCTCAAATATTTACTGAGAGCGACGGACGAAAGGCGCAGGATGCAAGCTTAGAATACAGGGCAGGGAGAGGGAAGTTCGCCCCCCCCGTGTACCACCCCCCTCTACTGGAGCGCTGTCGATTCCGGGATTTATGGAGACGTTTAACAGCTGGATACATGGAGAGAGGGGAAGAGGCTCGCCAGCCTGCTGGTAGCTGGAGAGAGAGGGAGGAGATGGAGAGAGTCAGTGGAAGAATGATGACTGAGCCGGAAGAAGCTGTGGAGGGGGAGGTGGGGGGACTGGGGAGTGGGGAGGAAGAAGAAGAGAGTGAGAGTTCCAGAGGTGGTGGCGAGAGAGAAGAAGAGGAGGAGGAAGAAGAAGGGAGGACAGAGAGTCCTCCTGATAGTGAGGCACACGAAGTGGTCGAGGAGGAGGAGGAAGATGAGAGGAGGTTGGAGGATATAATGGAGGAGGGAGAGGAAGGCGAGAGAGATACACATGTGGATCAGGGAGACAGTGGTGATGGTGCAGAAGAGGAGGGAGAGCTGGAACCAGTCACAGTTCAAGACAACTACAACCTTGTCCTCTATGAGATCCAGAGTGAGCCAATCTTCTCCCCTGACACTCACTCTTACTTACCTATTCACACACTTACTCACACACTCACACCTCCACTTCCTCACGCCATTATCTTCCTATCTGTCTAGGCCATGGAGGTCAGGATTCACTCCGTCGGGCAAAGGTACGAGAGGGAGACATGGGGATGCCTCACATCGGAGCCTTCGGCAGTGAGCCAGCCAGTGATCTTCTCAACAGAGCCAGCGAGTAAGCCCCTGTCAATAATACAAGTGGAGCCCTCTAATCCGGAAAGGCCAATGTTAGTAAGGAAAGAAAGGTGTCCTCATTAGAGAGGTGTCCTATTTCAGAGGTGTCCTTCGAGAGGGAGGTTCCACTGTAACAGCATGCTCCATTAAATTGTGTGTGATTTGACAGAGAGGAGCCGTCAATGCTCGGAATGCAGACACGAGAGTCGTTTATGGAATGGAACGAAGACTACGATGTCGACAGTCTGGAGCGTTGTCGTCGTGGAAACGTGGGTCCTTCCAAGAACCCGATCATTGTTGAGATTGTGAAGAATGCTCCTCAGCTGGGTAAGATTGTGGTCACATGATTGCCACATATTGATCACATGATTATCACACTGTGTTAGTAGTCCCTCACTGGCCGCCTCTCTCTTGCCACAGGTCTCACGATCACTGGAGGTGTGGACACTCCATCGCCAGGGGTGATTATCACCCACGTGAAAGAGGGCGGGGCTGCTGGAAATGACGGATTCCTACAGGTTTGGAGAATGCAGTGCCATGAATGTTAGAATTTTCCTGGTGACCTCATCATTAGTTAATCACTACACATAAACACATGCTACAGGTCGCAGGCAGACAACCACATCCAGTGATTGAACCTGTATATCACTCTCCCCTCTCTATTTCAGGCGGGGTTTGAGATAGTTCAGGTGGACGGGGTCCGTGTCCGAGGACTCACTCACGATGCAGCTGCTCAGGCTTTGGCCCGAGCCTTTCGCTCCGAGAGACCCACCATCGAACTCATCGTCATCCCAACTTCTTAACCCCTTTGTTCCCACCTGATTAACCCCCTTTGTTCCTGAGTACTTTTAACCCTCCACACACCATTGTATTTGGCCAGTTCTGTACATAACTTCACTCTATTACTTTTCGCATCATATTGTTCTCCATGAAAATACATCATTTTCACACGATGCAAATTAGAAAAAAAACACCAAAACAACAGCTACACGTACAATAAATTATCGGGTGGAACTAAATGACGATGGCACGAAGCCTGCTCTCTATGTATGAAGTATCTGCAATTGTCCTAATGAGGAGGGGTTCAGAGGAGGGTGGAGAGGAGGGGGATGAGGAGGAGGAGGGGTGCGAGGAAGGGCAGGTGTCCCCCACTCTCTACGTCTGGGTCACACTGCGTGAACTGAGTGTCAGCTCTGTTGTCCAGGATGTTGGCATAGCCATTAGCAATACCCTCTGAGGTAACGGAAAGGAGAGAGAGAGAGAGTGGGAGGGGGAGGTGAGTGAATAGATCAGCACTATCATCCCTATGCTCAATTCAAGCAGAAAGCTATGAATTGGTAGCTCCAATGCAGGGTTTTAAATATGTTCACTTCCCAAGGAACCACGGAGCTCTGATACCATCACAGCAGACAACTTTCAGGTAGGAAACATGCATGAAATTCAAAGCCAACAACACGGAAACAGAAAGTTAACTCAACTGTGTGATGGGCACAATGTGTACACACCAAACAACAAGCAACCTTCTCTGCCAAATTCTAAATGAGCCCAAATCACAAAATCTGGAAAGTGATTTCTGCCATGAGGTGCATCGGTAATATTGGCTCACGAGTCTCTCCTAGAGTCCTCATGACGGTCATGACACAGCCGTTGCTGACACGCTGACCGACTATCAGAACATCATTGGGTGGAATATTGTCTCCCGACACCTTCTTCACAAACTCAGTCCTACAAGTACATTAGAAGGAAATTGTAACACTAGCAACAGTACAGCAACAAAAGTGTCCCCATTTCCACAGATTTCTGAGTAGAATCACATTTGATTTGGTAAAAAAAAACTGCCACATTTTCCTCATAGTAACATGCACATACCCAATGTTTGTGAAGAAAGAGAGGAAGGAAGGGAGTGAGAAGGAAGGGGGGAGGAAAAAGAGAGCAAAGCGGGAGATTACATATAATTATAGGAAGGAAGGGAGGTCTCACCTGGTGGTGTATTCACTCTCCGGGGTATACACTGTGATGAGGTCATCGGAGGTATAGAATGGGGTGATTGTGGCGCAGTCAAACAGAGCTCCACCCTCACTGCTGGGGAGATGGAGACCAAGTGAACGTCCAGCAACTGGAGGGGAGGAGGCAGTATAAACAGGGTTCACATGAATATCAATAATTAGGTACACTACGACATTGAATTAGACATCGGAAGTACAAGAGACGAGAGTGTGGCCATGAATATCATTAGTAGGTCTTACTGCTGTATGCTCCGCCCAGCTCGAGGTTATTGTCAACGTAGGAGAAGGTTGGACGGTTCTTGTCGGAGAAGGTGGCAATCTCCAGCTGTCCGTGTTTCCCGGTCATGTCTCCACTCTCACACCTGAGGGAAGGGGAGGAGGGGAGGAGGGGAGGAGGGGAGGAGGGGAGGAGGGGAGGAGGGGAGGAGGGGGGAGGGGAGGAGGGGAGGGGAGGAGGTGAATCGGGAGAGTTAGTACAAGTCACACAACAAGTATATACACTGTATGTACCTCTGAGAAGGGACCTAATAAGGGACACCTCTCTATAAAGGTTACTAGGTTCTTCCATCATACAAGGGGCACCTCGGAATAAAGTACAATCTCTATGTCCCCAAGGTGTCTCTTATTCAGAGGTTTGACTGTATATACATACGTACCTCAGTTGGTAGTTTCCAGTGCAGTCCTTTGAATAGTTGCTGTTGACTGCAGGATTCATGGCATCAGCGGCCATTGTTCCTAGAGAGTGGAGGAGGGGGAGAGAAGTTAGAACAGCTCAAAGTCAGAGGCCCATCAATTCTCAGGTCTAGGAAATTTCAGTTATGTTAGAAATGAGCAGGAGTCTTTCCATTTAAAAATCGACAGAGATAGCTGTGAGACGAGAGAAGCCAGACTTACCGAGGGAGACGGAGAAGGGGTTATAGTGGCCACCAATGACACCGGTACACTCCTGCTCTGGTACGGCGGGGAGACTGTGGACATGCCAGTTGTGTCTGGACGTCCGCTGGCGGTTGGCGTCCAGGTAGTAGATGTCGACCAAGATGAATGTGCTTCCTGTTTCTACGTTGTCGTAGCGATCTTGCACCTGTGGACACAAGTGTAAGTAGTAATATTTTCGCATCTTTAAAGCCAGTAAGTGGAGAGAGAGAGAGAGAGAGGAGAGGGGGGAAGAGTTAATATTGGACATCATGCCAATCTCAAAATGCTAGTGCTGGGGAAACCACACGATTCCCCTACGCCTCTCTATGCCGATAATGACAGTATGGAGAGAGAGAGAGAGAGAGGAGAGGGGGGAAGGAGGTAAGAAAGAAAAGAGGTTAGTGTGAAAGAACGACTCACGAAGAAAACGTTGCCAGCGACGTCACGTCCACTGAAGGATGCTCTCACAGTAGTGACGTTGGCTCCAGAGGTTGGAGGGAGGAGAGGGACGCATGTGCGACGGTTGCCGTAGGTGTAGCGGAGCGTGCGGCCAGAGACGGTCGTCTCGGCACCAAACACCGGGAGGTCGGACACAGATAAATAGCCATTACTCGTGATGTAATCCTTGTAGCTGTTTTGGCGGCAGGAGAGACAGAGAGGGAGGCAATAAATAGAAGAAAAAATTGAGAGTCATACGCAAGAGTTAATGAGCATTGCCGAAAGAAAAGTGCTTATGCAGCAGATTTCAAATGCTTTTGACTCGGAAGACTGTAAATAAAGTTGGAAAGAGAGATAGGGGTCTGAGCACATGATCCAGAATTTCACTCAAATGGCTGAATTTTAGCATGCATGCAGTCATCTTTTATCGTGCAGTCAAGGTTCCTTGCTTCACTAAATATTGATGAGGACTTACGCTCCAGAGAGGTCACCGAGGTCATATCCGTCGGGGGTGCTCACCCCAGATCTGGGGGTGTAGGGAGAGTAGGTGGAGTCAGCTGCCGTGGCGTCCTCGTCAAGAAGACAGGCCTCGTTGGGTCCGATGGCCGCTGCCACGACAGTGAGGTCGGGGTTATCACTGCCCAGGTCGTCAGGGACGTTGAGAGCTGAGGGGAGGAAGGGAGGAGAGAGAGGAGGAGGGAGGAGAGAGAGGAAGGGAGGGAGGACAGAGAGAGAGAGAGAGAGAGAGAGAGAGGAAGGGAGGTGTGTAGTCCCTACTGCAGACCGAGCAACCAGAACTACAAAACAATCTCGTGCTCACACATATACCCAACATACTGTTTGTAGCATTACTTTTTAGGTTGCACATTTAGTTATGTTATCCTTTCCTGGAAATACTTTAGACCTTAAATCATTAGTGAACTTAATATTTTGTTGATTGAGGCTAATTAAGCAATTTGCCTCAACCCTCCTCTTTCCTCTCTCGCTCCGCCCTAACTCACAGGGAAGAGAGCCGAGGGAGATGATGGTGTTCTGGTAGCGGCTGTACTGCGAGATGATTGCCAGGGGCTGCCCCCCGATGGGGTAGGCAGTGAGGGTGAGGTTTTCGGCCTCGACGAGGGGGGCACAGGACAGACGATTGCTACCACCCTCTGCGATGTGGACGACGACGGAGCGATTGACGACCCCCTGAAACCCAGTCAGGTTGAGTCGCGAGTCGGTGAAGAAGAAAGAGTCGGTGGCGTAGGGGGCAGGTATGGCGGCAACGTTCACGGCCCCCAGTTTCCCGGTGAGGTCGCCGATTTCGCAACCCTCGGGGGTCTTCGGGGTGCAGCGCTGGCTGTAGTTCGCAGCGCCAGCTGGCTGGTTAGTGGGATCGTAGTGAGGACCGGCAAAACTTGGACCGCAAATTCCAACTCTGTAGTCTTCTCCAGGCTGGGGAGAGAGGGAGACATAATTATTTCTTAAATCAGTGAGCGGGAAACTAAAGGAAGAAAAATTTACGAATTCCGACCGTTTCGTGGTCTTCTTTGTGAAATTTTTGCTGAAACTCAAAAGTTTCATCCCTCCACTATAATGTTAAAATAAGGTCATCTTCCACCTCCCTGGTTTAGCTAAGCCTGGAGTAACCGCTGTGTGCAGTGCAGACGTGCACAGTGACGTACCCGGTCACGGTGGATGTGCCAGTTGTGTCGCTCTGAGGGTTCGCTGTCATTGACGTGGTACAGTTTACCCCAGATCTGGATGCCGGGAAGCCCGTCCACTTGCCTGCACACACACACACACAGAGAGAGACAGCATCTGTACACATGTCCTAAGTTTCAATGTTTAACCCTTAAACCCCATGAGACCTGGACTAATATGGCTGTATGAGGCAATTGAGCGTAAAAAACATCTCCCTCTCTCTCCTCCTCCTCTCTCTCTCTCCCCTTATATGTTGGGTGTATGTTGAAACTCACTTGAAGTACATGCGTCCAGCCACAGGACTGACAAGAACAGACTGCAGTATTGTCACCTCCGCACCTACACCATCACAACATTACTCATAAATAACTAGACCAGTACAATTGTCACGCAAGTTTGTGAGACAAAAACATCGTTAAATTCAACATGGCAGCCTGTAGGTGAAATCACTAAATTTCTCAAATGATTGGAACTGACCGTCCAACTCTTGCTGGGAGATAATGCTTCCACACTCAAAGTTGACGTTTGTTCCGACCTGATGAATGACGACAGAGCGACCGACGATGCTGTAGAATCCGTCCAGATCGATGTTGCCAGTTGTGTCCATGGCGTCCAACTGTCCGTTGGCTGGGAGCGGGCCTAGTCTGCCAGCCAGATCACCTGCCTCACAACTGGAGGTGGGAGGGAGAGGGTGGGAGAGGGAGGGAGAAAGATGGAGTGAGGGCGTGAAGGTAAGGGAAAAGCAAAAAAGAAGGAGAAAAGTGAAAGGAAACAAAGTGAAAGACAGCAGAATACAAAGAGAAGCCACACAAAACAGAACAGACAACTTGTGTACGTATATACATGAAACAGGAGCTTGTGTGTGAAAAACATGACTAACCTTGAAGGGTTGGAAGTGCTGCAGTCTGTGGCATAGTTGAGGTTTGCTCTGGCGTTGAGAGGGTCGTAGTGAGGTCCCGCCCATGAGCTGAGACACTGGAGGTCCGGGGAGACCGTCTGGTCGATTGGTAGCTCGTGAATGTGCCATCCGTGGTTCCCTGTGGGGTTTGACATTTTATGGTTGATGAGTAAATACTTCAATTTCATTGGTTGCTTCTAAGAATTTCCCCTCCTCAAATGTGGCTTGTTCACTAGTCCACTCTTTTAGCGCAAGTACTATGCAGTGGTAATGTGCATGGAGTGCTGCCGGCTCACCACTGAGTCCTTGGAGGTTTGCAACTATTCTCGTAGTGTTCTCGTCCACTTCAGTGAACGTGATGGTTCCAGTTATACCGCGGGCATTGATCCTGGCGACAGCTTGTTTTTTCAGACCTGCACGGAAAAGGAGGGAGGGAAAGAGAGAAGGAGGGAGGGAAGAGGATAGGATACAATTGTTTTGGGTGTGAAGCCCTTCTCAGCTATATACAGTGGAACAAGTGCGGTTGCTCCAGCAAACACTAGGGCTGGCCGCCCCCTCAGGTGTGGCTGGATGAAACAAGACTAGGAGTGGCCGTTGGCCGACAGCCAGAGGGGGGACCGCAAGAGTTTCTACAGAAAAGCAGTAGATCAGACTAGTCGCATACGTGAGCCAGCACGCACTGTAGCTAGCGGTTTCTGCGCGTGGACGGAGCTCGGATGGATCGATCTCTCGCCCAACTGGACGAGTTGTGGTTAGCTAAAACACAAGCAAAAACGTACAAAACTGGCTGGATAAACCGCCACCCTACAAACACCATGCTCAGGGCAGCCAGCTACAGCGTAGCTAGCTACAGCTCATGCATGTGTAGAGAAACTCACCATAGGTCTGGTAGCACAAGGCGAACAGGCAGGCAAAGAGACACAGAATCTTCATGGCGAACTGCTTCTGCAAACGCTGGGAGGAGGAGGTAGTGCTAAAAGTGTTCTACATAGCTCGCCACCCCAGCTTTTATAACGAGCCAAGCCAACGCCCACGCGCAGATAATCATTGTTGTTGCTCCAATTGATGCATACTCCCTCATTCTATGTCGTTTTTGGTTCTGGCATCGCTGCCAGGCTAATAGTTGATGATTGCAGCACCGTAGGTGAGGACTAGAACACTAAGTTCTCGTCGCATTTTTATGTGTCTCTTTTGCTCGCTATGTCCCTCAGCAGTAGATGCTGGTGGACGTGCTACGCGTACAGGCGGCGGGCGCTTATTAGGGTGGTCGAGTGGGAGCGTGAGCGAGAGACGGGGACGTCGGCCATGACGCAGCAGCAGCAGCCACAACTGGTCCCCGCCGTCAGCGTGGTGGATCACGACACCCTCAAGTCTGAGGTGAGGTTCAGTATGGTTCGTTATGAACAAGGGTCAAAGTCTGGAGCTCAGACATGGAAACTAGCAGACTTCTTTCCTCGTTGTTGTGTGTGTGGTTTTGCATGTAGCCCATATCCTTTGTGGTGTCTAGCACGTCTGTTGGTGCCAGCTGCTTTTCTTCTGCCTTATGTCCTCCTTGCAACACACTCACTCACACTCACACACTCGGACTCGGTACAGAGCGTTGCATCTCACTCTGCCTAAAGAGCAGTTGAAGTCCCACAAAGAGGGCAGAGCTTTGGAAGAAAAAAATAGCGTTGTGCTGGGTGTACTTGATATTGACTTGCTGCCTTAATTCCCTATGGTTCACAGTATTGGGGCTGTCCCAAACAAAAGTCTCTTAAAACCTTTTGGGCGCTATAGGTGTCTCCTTAAATAAGCAAAAATTGATGTATGACATATTAGCGCCTAGTATTATAGCCATATATAAATGCTTATGCACTTATGGAGGCTCTGTGCATATATATATGTATGTAAATGGCGCCGCAAAGGGTTAACTTAACAGTGTGACTGTGACCTGTGTTTCTCAGCGTGTTCTGTTCAACCCTTGTTCCCAGTAGTTGGTATGTAATAACGTGCAGTGGGGGGGAAACTGGGGATATTGTGGCGTAATGAATGCCGCCTTAGGTGTTCTGAGAAATAGGCAGGAAGATTGTGGTAGCAATCAAGAAAGGTGTGGAAGGAAATTAAGAGCCCTGAAGCCTTCTAGTTGGTCTCGGTACACTTGTACCGTACACAGAGGGTTATCCCTCAGGTCCTGTAGTCATCCTGATTGGCTTGAGGTCGGGTGGCAGCCTTTCAGAGCTGAGGTCATCAGGGTGACTTGCGTGCGTCTATTCAACTCGGGGCCACTGTGTAGGTGGACCTATGCAGGAGCTCTAAAGGAAGCTGTAGTGTGTGTAGAGGTAGCGGCGAATCCCAGCATAATTATCATTCCTAGTCATAACACACGCACACATGGATGCAAGCACGCAATGTTATGCAGGTGCGTTGATATTAGTCGCACCGTTGATAAGGGCACTGCTAGGATCTCTGTTACTGCAGCTTTCCTCGGCGTGTGTCCTTTTGTACGAGTGTGCGTGTGTCAGTTGGCCTCGTTCGTGCGACCTTTCTGAAACCGTAGCAGTGATGGTCTCACTCCAGACCCTAGTATGGTCCTGACTGGGTGGCTGGTGGGAGACTGTGTGGGCAGCTTGTTATCGTACACACACCACTGTTTAGGCATCATCCTCTTTGACCATCGGTGAGTACTCCGAGATTTGTTACTTGGAAGATTTGCTCCTGAAAACCCACTAACACATAATTATTTACCTTGCTACTGTCGTGGTAGAGCCAAACAGGCATTCTGTTAGGACCTATATATGTAGTTGGTACGTAATACTTACTAGAGCTACGATGTCACATGTTCGGAACGAAAACCATGCTCCAGTGTGTGTGACTATATAGAGGAACGTGGTACATACAGTAGCGTGCAGGACAGACCCCATATGATGTTCTGTAGTGAGCTTACTTTGAACAAGGAATATCAGTCTGGTTGGGGGAAATTTCTTGAGGTGTGTACTAGCAAAAACTATGTAGTGTATATCAAAACAGACGCCAAATAATAAACTGTGAGGTTGCTTGGGCCAAGGAAAATGTGTCATGACCCAGTGTGTCTTTATTAACACCCCCCTGCTGCCTCGGAAACGAAGTCCAAATGTGAGGAATGTATCCCAGAGTACTACTTCAGGCAGAGGAACTGCAGTCACATTTTTTTGGTAACATTTCGTATTGTTTACTAGCAAAAACAAACCCCAAAACCTTAGATACCATATGCGGCAAAGGAACTGCAGTCACGATAAATGTGTGTGTTGCTAACTAAACTGATTACGTACTGGAACACCTCCAAACTGTGTTGTTAGTTTTGTGTGTGTGTGTTTGCTTTTGAAGAGGAACGGGAGTCATGCCTTGTGTGGATGTTTGTTTCGTAGTAAAGTCCATAATATGCCACCGCTCCGACATTTTTTGTTGCTATTGGAATGAAACAGTGAGACGACTTCCTTGTCATGTGTGTACACAAGTCAGGGTTTGGGAATTCTGAGGGGAGGGGGTTGGTAAGTGGAAGGCTGCGAGGGGGACACCGTCACAACGTCGTGACACCGCACGAGGTGGGTCGCGGTATTTGTGTGTGACTTACAGTGCAAAGGATTTACCAATTTCCTTCTCTTGTTGTGTCTCGTGCATTATTGAAGATGTACATATGTGGCCAAGACCCAGACATCTGACTGTTTTCGTCTGCAGGAGAACAACAGAATGTGTGACAGTGGCTTCAGGTCAGGGTGATGGTGCCTCGCACCGGGCATTGCATGGCTCATATGTGTACTTGCTCTTCCGCTGCTGTTGTGTACTCTTGTGACACCAGCTGAGTATTGGAGGTTCGGTTTAACAGATCTCCAGGTGTTGTTGGAGTTAGTTGGTGGTCAAGGGCTAGTAAGGCCGAGTTATTAGTTGCTCCCCAGCACCTTGCACAGCTGTTCCCCAGCCCTGAGGCTGCCGACACCTTGATCATCACCTCCTAAGGCTTCAACTGGAACCCTCTTCCTCTGTGAGATTTAGTCACCAATTTACCATGAACATTGGCACTAGCTTCCCTTGTCGGGGTGAACTAGAGATCAAAGCAGTCCATTTTGCTATGGTCCATTATGATAACATTGCTGGCTTGGTGGACCTACATCCTGCCTGATGGTACGGTGGGTGATAATTAACCACCTGTGGTGGTTGCCTGATGCCCCAGTCCCAGCTTCCTTCCCCCACCCCTGCCCTGCTCTGGGTGAGGTCTCCCCCTCTGCCCTGCTCTGGGTGAGGGAGAGGTGCCTGCAGCCCCATCCTCTTCCTGTAGCGTGTGACCTACATACGCTGCTCCAGCTCTTCCTTCTCACTAACTCCCGTTGAATTTCTCACTCCAGTTGCATTTCCAACCATTGTGAACTAACACACTTCAACCAGTAGAGATGTTGTGAAGCAACACACCAGTGTCACTTGTGATCTATCAGTTTTTCTATTACTGTATTTTACCAACTTCTTCATTAGCACCTCTTCCTACGTAAGACCTGAATCTTTATAATAGGCAATGTACTGCAGTAGGTATATACCCTCTGTATTATTTAGGCCGGGATTTTGATTTACAGAGTATCCTGGGGCCTCCCTCTCTGTATAATGATTTACAGAGTATCCTGGGCCCCTCCCTCTCTGTATAATGATTTACAGAGTATCCTGGGCCCTCCCTCTCTGTATAATACCTACAGTAGATACAATCATCATGATACTAGCTATATACATTGACTCGCCATTGCTCCTCTCTCTCTCTCTGTCTGATTGTGTGCAGCTGGCCATCTACTGCCGACAGCTCCAGAGCAAGGAGCAAGCCCTGAGGATCATCAAACAAGAACTCGACCTCTCGCGAGAGACAGTCGATCACAGTCGCCAGGAAATCGCTCAGCTTGTGAGTCTCTCTCTCTGCTACCCATTTAGCCAATATTTCACTCACCTTACTCCACCTCTCCTATATAGTAGCACCGAGGCAGTTTCTCAACTGCAGACTGCCATACCATTATACTGCTACCTATAATGTTGGCAGTCTAAAGCAACCACCTGCTTGTTTATAGATCTAAAACCAAACAGTCAATCCTGCCCTTGCCTACACTAAAAGCCTCTCCCTCTCCCTCTCCCCCTGTCACAGCGTAGTCAGCTGGCCCGCAGTTCCAGTGCTCCCAGTGAAGACCTGGTACAAGAGAGGGAGCAGTTTGTGGCTCAACTTGAGTCCTCTCAGGAGAGGGTCAGCTGCCAGAGTGTCTTAGTACATGAGCTGCGGTGGCTTTAGTACACATTATACATACATACATACATACATACATACATACATACATAATACATACATACATACATACATACATACATTGGTGATCAAGGCATTCGCAATGACCTCTGCCGTGAATATAATATATTGAGTAGAAATTGCCCACTTAAAACACTTGCTTTTGCTTTGCGTGAAACCTCAAGACCAAAGGAACCTCCTCTAGAAGTACTGTAAAATGAGCTAGAGCACAGTTGGATAGAGTAGAAGAAGACGTTGAGTCAGGGCAGCTGTTGATTTTCACCTGTAGTCTCTGCATTTTGTATTGCATAATGCGTTTACATGTTGCATAATGCGTTCACACTGACAGATAGCTGAGCTGGAGAGGCAGCTGCAGATGGAGGAAGATGAGAAGGAAGAGGTCTTGGGACAGGTACCTAATACCCTTACATCCTTATAGTCTTATTAGGGTATCCTTACAGAGTGAAAGTGCGGGGCTCTGTTAGTGTCAATTGAAGCAGGCTTGCTATGAAGGTTCTCAAGCACATTCCATAGTGCATTAGTATCCTGTACTTCATATGCTACATCTTCACCCCTATACACCTCTGTCCTCCTTTCCTTCCTTCCTTCCTTCCATGCATCCCTCTCACCTCACCACCACATCAAAAGAGAGACTACTTCTCAAGTCAGTGCTCGGCTCTCAAAAAGTGTCTGGAGGAGAAGAAGAACGAGCAACCGCCGTCTCAGTGTGCCCTGCAGACACTGGCCGAAGAAAACAGGTCTTGCCCCCCTTCTGTTCCCTCTCTCCTCCCTTCCTCTCTCACTCTTACTCTCATCCTTCCATCATCTTTAACCATGTGCACATCCTGGTGTTGCGTATTCACTTTTTGCAGCACCAGCGTGTTTGCTACATACACTTCTGTTTAGTCACAGTGCAGTTTGTTTATCGAAGGTTAACGTGTCTTTAAAGTCGGTAGTGATTTTACTCGCTTTGTGTATGTTTTATTGAACCCAGAAGAGATTATGCTATTGCACCACAGGGGGGGCGTCAACCTGCAAAAACTACTCAAAAGCAGAGATCTATGAACCTTAGGAGCTGCTTGTATATATAGTTTAACACACCACCTGAGTGCATGTTTATGACCTCATTTAGTTGTGTGTGTTTGCAACATCACGTGCTGTGTGTGTTCACAGAGAGTTAAAGTTGAAGTTGGTGGAGGTTCAGGCTGAAAGAGATCAGGCCAACGCTAGAATAGATCGCTACAAGGTACAAACAGTCTATTATGAACATCTTCCCAAACAGCCAACAGTGATCTTTCTCCAGAGAGCAGTGGAGAGAAAAAAGGCTCAGGAGGACAAAGAACAACCCTCAACTGCCGCCGGAAGACACAACAGTCAGTTTTTGATACACAAAAGTCGTAAAAATACTGTTTGTGAACCAATACAATTTACCACTGTATCTTTCTGCTGTTGTTGAAGAGTTTTATTTTGCTCCGCCAGACCTGCGACAGGCCCTGCGGAGGGTGACTGAGCTGGAGACACTGGCCAACTGCCTCTCTGAGACTGTGAAAGAGAAATCCATCGCTCTCACCCATCAGAAGAAGGCCAACAAGTCAGTGTGTGTGTGTGTGCGTGCGTGCGTGTGTGTGTACCATAGTACCACCAAATTCAAAATTTTCGTAGTTTACTGGTTTACCACCAAATTTTTGAGGATTAACATTTTTCGCAGTTTACTGGTTTACTGAAAAGTTGAGGTATTGGTGAAAGCTGCAACCTCAAAAGTTTGGTAGTATATACACATCTTTCTGTTGTGATGATGGCTGTATTTCCTGGTGTCCAGGATCCTGGGAGCCAGGGTGGCCGACTTGGAACACAGACTCAAGGTTCTGGAGATTTCGGGTCTCTGGTCCGCCTCCTCTTCCTCCGGTCCCGTTCTGGATCTGGCCTGGAACGAGGACACCAAGAACGGAATGGAGCTAATGACACCTCACAGAGATCCCCACCTCCCCACCGCCTCCCCTCCCCAGAGCTCACTCACCCACCATTCATCTCCTCCCCCTCACTGTCCACACTCATCAGAACAAGATCTGCAGCTCACTCCCCTCCCTCCTCCCCTCTCCTCCTCCTCCTCACAACCACTAACCACAGACTCTCATCAGCAGGAGCCACCGGAATCCAATGGGGAAGGACAAGTTTCCCCGGACAACCAGCCGGAGAGGGTGAAAGAAAGAGAGAAAACTTCAGTAGAGGGGACTCCTGTAGTATTTGCATAATCATCTCTCTTTCTCTCTCTCGTTAAATTTTGCGGTCATCATCCGGCCGCCCCGTCAACATTTATTGCGCATGCGCACGCGTAAGATGCACTTTGACGCCTTGATACACGTACTACGTACCGCCTTTGCCCCTTGTCCGGTGCATTCATTTTGCAGGAACTTCATCTCTACCGAATCGACTGTGGGATATTTCTATTCCACTTGTTGCAGCGGGCAGCCATGGCCGACACGAGAAACGTCTTGATCCTGTTCGACGTGGACGGAACGCTAACGCCGTCCAGACTGGTAAGGCCTTCTCGCGTTGTGTTCCGACGGTTGATCACAGCAGCTGGTGTGTTACCGGTGCTGCTACGCAACTACCGTATTTTACGGCTATTGATAAGCCTATAGTAATTTTGTGTTAGCTAGCTGTAGGCCTAGAGAAACTGGCGAGAATGCTCTGCAAGAATCTCTGTATCTGCTCAGCTACATGGTAGTGTTGCCCAGCCCTGTGAGTTGAGGTGACCACAGCCTTCCTGCGTGTGTTGTTGTGAAGCCTTTCTCACCTCCTCCCGAGCCTGTTATGTGGGTTGAAGCTTTAGATTGAAGACACCAAGGTGGTGTAATATAGTGTTCCCCCTTCTTCTCTTCCAGTGCAATGCCTCCAACTAGATTTATTTACGGGAAGCAGCAGAAAAATACGAAATTGCGTAGGAGAAAAGTACTCCCGAAAGCTAGGCATGTGAGATGGTTTGTAAGGGAGAAGTCTTGTCTGCCGGCATGCAGTTAGGTGACATTGGAATTGTGTTGTTTTGTGCTTGTGTGCAGGTGATAAAGCCGGAGATGAAGGCGTTCCTGGCAGAGCTGAAGAAGAAGGCAGTGCTTGGGATTGTGGGAGGGTCTGACTACCCCAAGATGGAGGAGCAGATGGGAGGAGCTGGCTGTAAGTCCACCCTTCTCACTTCTCAATGATTGTATCCCAAATCCACAGTTAAGGACATGTATGACTATGTGTTCCCTGAGAACGGACTAGTGGCCTACCACAACGGAGAACTCTTCAGCAAAATGGTGGGTCACCCACTCACGCCATTGGCACCGGCTCCAAGTCAGTTGATGATGTAATCTACAAACACAGAGTATCAAGGACCACATGGGGGAGGAGAAGATCAAAGTGTTTGACAACTTCTGTTTGCGCTACCTCGCCGACCTTGATCTACCCAAGAAGAGGTGCACAGTATTGAGTTTTTTTTTAAATTTCAATGCACCCGCGTTCTTTCTTTCTCTCTTTCTCTGTTTGGAACTCATGAACCCACAGAGGAACTTTCATAGAGTTCAGGAACGGGCTCATAAACGTGTGTCCAGTAGGGAGAAACTGCACTCAGGAAGAGAGAATGGAGTTCTTTGAATACGACAAGGTGGAGACATCTGTACCAGTATTTCAACTTACTAAACATTCGCTCAAACATCTCCCTTCTTTCTCCTCTCTCCCTCTCGTCCCCACTCAGAAACACCAAATCCGGGAGAAGTTTGTGGCTGCACTGCAGAAGGAGTTCCCCGACATTGGCCTCAAGTACTCCATCGGCGGTCAGATTAGTTTCGACGTCTTCCCCATCGGCTGGGACAAGACCTTCTGCCTCGGTCTCCTGGACCTCTCCAAGTACAAAGAGATTCACTTCTTTGGCGACAAGGTGTACCCTGTAAGTCTGTTATCTTGGTAGGTTAAAGGAAACTATAGGCCTTTGTTACTGTGTTATGTCTGACACGTGGCATTTACTAAGATAGGGACTGGTCATTCTCCATGGTTTCTAGTCTTTACATACACAAGATGTTTACATGTTCCTTATTGGTGTGTTCTTGTAGGGTGGTAATGACTATGAAATCTATGAAGACAAACGGACAGCAGGCCACAAGGTCACCAGTCCAGAAGACACCATGAGCCAACTCAAAGAACTATTCTTCAAAGACTAGGAGCTGATTTTGTGACCATGTGTAGCATCTCTCTAATCTTTACATGCGTGTGTGTAATAAATTTTTAAACTTTCCCGCAAAATTTGACGGCGCGCGCAAAATTAACCCTTTCCGTCCGTACTGCGTCTGCGCTCTTGCGCGCCATTTCGAAAAGTTAGCGGTTTTATCCGAAAAGCCAGTGCTTTGGTCGACCGTCTTTCTTACAAGAAACTTGGGAGCGGCACAATTAGTAGACCGAGTTATTTCCGGTGGCCAAGACTACTTCTGTGTCTTAGTGAGACGTCTCGGAACACTGCTGGTTTTGACGTTGGCTCTGGGTCCGGCTGTTTCTAATTAACGCCTAGTGCCGCCCCCCACTGGGCAGTTGATGGAAGCTCCGTCCGATCCTCCACCAGCTCTGAGACCGTCAAACAAGGACAACCTGCAGCCTTCCTGGGAGCAAGAGGTGGTAAGAGGTGGTAATACAAATGCCAGCTGCACTGTAGTGATATTGAAAAGAACTACATGACTGTGTGTGGTGCAGGGAAAGATGTCGGGGGATGCCTGGGAGCACATCAGGTCTCTGGATGAGACTGAGAACTGGCATGATAGAAATGTGGTAATCTCCAAGGCAGACCATCAGTCCCACACGACATGGGCCAGGGTGAGCAGGCTCTTACACGCAGCCCCCTTCTACTCCATCTTTTCTCCCTCTTCCTCTCCCTTGTCTTGTCAGGAAGTGGTAGAAGACATGGTGGACAGTGCTAGCCACCATCAGTAAGTTTGTGTTATGAAGACCTGAAGACCATGTCTTGGTTGGTTTCCTCCCCCCAGGTCTGCCGACAGACCTCTACCAACTGACACCATGCCACACCCATCTGATGCCCCGCCCACCCACAGCAGCAGTGGAGACGACTTCCGCTACATGAACGAGTTCTCTGACCAGGACTTCCAGGGCTCTGGTGAGGCTGACTCCACCCCCTCGTTAGCTCCATTTTAACCCTTTTAC
Source organism: Geodia barretti (assembly GCA_030341885.1). Classification (NCBI taxonomy): domain Eukaryota; kingdom Metazoa; phylum Porifera; class Demospongiae; order Tetractinellida; family Geodiidae; genus Geodia; species Geodia barretti. The sequence continues at coordinate 38,110 of CASHTH010002534.1, read as the reverse complement.
TCCTCCCAATCCAGCTGCCCAGTTCGACATTGGGTACCTAGAGAACATTGCCAACAAGAACCCCTCACATGTGAGTTTCACTCCCTCCACCAGTATCGTTGATTTTGTCTTTTCCTCGTGTTGGTGGTGGTGTGTACAGGTCAGTGCTCTCACGAGGGAGAGTCTGTATGTGAAATTCGACCCCCTGGTGGCAGGGGGCCAGAGTAGTTCCCATAAATCGCCTCATATACCCCGGGCTCATAGGGACCCCCACCTTACTAGGTCAGGTCACATAATATCATGTGTTTGTTTTCTATTTGTTTTGTATTGCTGACTAACATACATTATGGTTGGTGACTTACAGTTGTGGTACATTTTATAGCAATGATCTGATGGCAGTGGACACGCCTCCCCGCAACCAGCCTGCCAGTGTGGACCTGCTCACCAGCAGCCCTGCAAGACTACCCACCACCCAGGTACCGTCCAATAGAGTCCACACTTACTGTCACCCCCTCTCTGTACTCCTCTTCAGATGTCAGACTTCCCCTCGCAACCTGCACACCCTCCTCCCTCCTCTCTCTCCACTTCTTTCACCCTCTCCACCTCCCCGCGTCCCTCTGGCCTCTCCCCTCGCTCCCGTCCCTCCCCATCGGCCACTGCCAGCGGACGAGGAGGAGGAGGAGGAACTGGGACGCTGGTTGAGGTCCTCAAGTACGGGGAGGAAGACATGGCTGCAGTGGTGGAGCAGACTAGACTTGAAGAGAGAGCTAAGGTCAGCGAGAGACACACAAGAGGAGAGGAGCACGTAGCAGGACAGGGTGTTATCGATAGGAATAGGGACAAACAAACGCAGTTGAACCTGAAAAGGGACACTTGAGGAGGGACCAAGTGGTTTCAGGAGGTGCATGTGTCTCTTATAGAGAGATGGCCTCTCTTTGGGGGGTCCTTTTTCGGCAGTCTCACTGTAGATCGGAAGCCGGGTGTCGATTTTGTTCATGTTTGTCCTGCAGCACGAGGCCCAGGTGCAGCTGCTGAAGGAGGAGCTGTCTCGGAAGGAGGCCGCAGCTCAGCGGAGGGTGGAGCGAGTCCAGAAGGAGTGCCAGGCTGTTCGCAGTGAACTCAAGAGCCATGTCAGTGACAAGCAACGGATCCTGGACGAACTGGAGCAACTCAGGTTAACATGTTAATTTTTGCGTTAATAAAGCTATTAGTGGGAGTATAATTATACATAATGTGGGGTGTGTTTGCAATTGGCCTAAACTTCCCCGGTGTAGAAAATAGCAATTTGCTTAAAACTCAGGGTATAATCACCTGTTCTACAGTAGGTGGCATTCCCCTTCAACTGCTGTGTGTGCATCTCTCACATATACACAGGGAGCTATTGAAAACCAATGAGAGCACGCAGGAGATCCTGCACAGCCACTACGACGACCTGAGAGCCAAGGTGAAGGACATAGAACAGCAGAGGGAGGTCGCCATTCGAGATTTCGAGGGTCTGGACAAGTCCTTTGCCGACCTCCACCAGAGATACCTGAGACTGAAACAGTCCTCCGACTCACAGCAACAGGTATATACAGCCTCAATACACACACACACACAACACATTCTCTCTATACTCTCCCTCTCTTTCTCAGCAAGAGAAGGCCCTTAAGAGCCAGATTGCCCAGTTGGAAGAGTCATGCCTACACTCAGAGGAGAAACTGAGGCAGCTGCAAGCAGACGCCACACAGCAGATGAACGAGTGAGAAAAACGTCTGTTGTGTATTTAGTATCGCCTCTCTTACCTCCCTCTCCTTCCTTCCTACACCAGTTTCAACAGTCGACATGGATCAACAAAGAAGCAGCACGCCCAAGACGTGGCCCTCACCAAGGCGACTGTCAGGAAACTAGAGTTCCAGGTGGAGACCCTCAACAGAGCTCTGGAGGAGAAGGTGAGGCCTCTCGTTCCTTACATCACACAACAATCTGTTTGATGGTTCAGTATATACTATATAGTTAGGAGTGGTGTATTTGAAAATTTGCCACTTGTCATTCTTGTCACAGTGAATCAAAGTGTAACTTTGCTTCATTAAACTTCTTGATTACTTGATGTATGCATTCAGTTGTGGTGTATATTTCTCTCTCTCCAGGCCAGAGAGAAAGAGGGTCTAACACAGCTGTGCGACGAACTGCTAGCACAAATCAATCCCTCCTAGGCTCCGCCCCTTCTCCTAGTTGTCCCCACCCCCTCCCACATCGGCAACAGGTTTTAACACTGTGAACACTTGTACAGTTACAAGCCACTCGTCCCCAGTGAGTGACTCCTCCTCGGCAATGTCCTCGTCTAGTCTCACATGTGATGTCATATTGTATGTCTGTATGTGTGTGTATACTATGATATATAGTCGATATCTGTTTAAAAAATCATATTGTGTCCGAGACAGTTTTTGCAGTAATGTTGTTCAGTGATATAATGAAACTGGAATTGATTTTTTGGGTCCACGACCAGCTTGATGGAGTGTTGAATTAAATTCTCAGTGTCTCGACCGCCTTTGCTCTGTGTAAACAGAAGAAACTGAATGAATGCCAACTTGCGGAGGAGTTTGCGGTGGCTCACCTCTTGCTGCCTCCAACTCTCTGTTCTCTTTCTCCTTCTGCTGAGTACTGAGTGGGACTCGTATACCCAAGGCACTGGACACCATTCTTCTTGCCACCATTGCAGTGGTCTTTGGTCGCCCCTCACCATCCCCCCCTGGGGGACGAAGCTCACCTGCAATCAATCACACAAACCAATAATTTTTCTGCCTTGACACAATCAGTAGACAGACTCACTGGCATAGTTCTCAGCAGTTGAAATAGACTGCTCTGTTCCATCCCTCAACATCCGTGTCTTTATCTTTCTGTACACTCCACCGGCAGAGAGCCACGCTGTTGACAAGTACACACTATAGTAGCAATAGAACCGTACGTCTCACCCACCTTGCTTCTCACTGGCAAAGATACCCAGAGCGTGGGTGTCGTCGACCCATTTCACACAGAATTCTGACCTGCCGTGGTCAAACTCTTGCAGCAGGTCTTGTGTGCTGAGACTCGGAGAAAACCCGTAAATCTCAATCACAAATGGAAACTCTGCAACGACAGCCAGCGAACATCGACATAGAAATGATCAGTGAGTAGGTATATACCTTGCTGGATCTTCTCAGTGGACAATGAAAGTTTGTTTAGTCCATTAACCACACCATTCTCCTTGGTTCTGTACGACAACGCACCCTCCTTCCCTCCATCTCCCCCCTCGCCCTCCTCCCAACACTGTGGCTGCGTTCTATTGTCATAGGTCTCCTCGTGTATCCTACTGTGAGGTGGTATGCAGGCATTTGATAATGACTGATTTTGGGTCAATGAAGGACGCAGAATGCTGTTCACTGCCTTTTGGAAGAGGTTTGACATTCCGTTTTGCTGCCTTTCCCTGTGTCTCCCTTCAGTCGGTGACTTTTCTCTCTCTCCCTTGGTCCCTCCAGGACTTCTTCCCTTCCCCCTCCCTCCTCCCACTTCTCCTCCTTTCTTGGTTCTCCCTTTCTCGTCCTCATCTTCCCCCAGTTCCTCCTCGCTTCCTGAAACCTGTACCGAAAAAGAAAACACGCAGAGGTTTGGGCGTGGCACTTGTTTGCAGTTTACCTCAACTTCGAGTCCTCTTAGGCGACTCACATACAGCCTCAGTAGCGGCGCGGCGATTTGCAGTGCCGTCGCCAGCTCCTCGGCGCTCTCCAGAGGAGTCTGCCTCATGTCCCTCGAGCTCTGGTAGGAGATGAGAACGGGGGCTCCGCGGGGCAGGCAGTGCGCGTCCGTCACCAGACGGTAGAACGAGTCCAGAGTCAGCCGCTCGGCCTCAGTGCGAGGGACGCTGATCCGGCGAAACTCGAGTTCGAACTGAGACTTTATCTCCACCACTTCAGTAGGTTCAACAGGACCATTCGACAGCGACATGGTCGAAATAGCTCGAGCTCAGGAACTTCTAATAGGAGCGCACCTTTGTGTCGTATGACGTCATTTACCATTTGCACATGCGCAGTTGGTTGGAATTGACCAGATCGATAGCATAAATCATGAGAGTCATTGAATTTACAAGTGAAAAATTAACGGAACCAAAAAAAATACAAAATTTATTGTGTAATCTGCACAGAAATTATTGACACAAAGTCACACGACTTGGGATTGATGTGGTTGGACCTTCTCTTGTGAACTATAGATACAGTGGAGGGGAAGGTGGCAGAAACCGCACAACACATACATAGAGAAAGAGAAAGAGGGAGAGGAGGGGAAGAGGGGTGACAAATGATGAGGCGTGAGAAACAATTGAGCTGATAAGTGTCAGGGTCTGAGGAGTCAGTGCTAGAGGGCAGTTGCTTGAGACGGGCACTCGTCGAACTGAGAATATTCTCTCTCGTTGTATTGTCGCAAGTCTAGTAGGCTCTGTGAGGGAAAGAACACAGATACATTACAGCTACACCGATAACCATACACACAAACAGCTATACAACGGCTATACACTATATATTAGTTGAAGACCACACATACACACAATAGCTGACAGTTGAAAGAATGTAGTGTACCATTTTAGCGTGAGACAGGCCATCTAGCTTCTCGTGTATGGTGGCAAAGTGAGGTCTGTCCCCACTGTTGTAGGCCCAACAGTGCATCATCATGTCAAACCTGTACATGTGTGTGTGAGGGGGGAGGGGGGAGGGGGGAGTGTGTGTGTTGTGTGTAACATGAGAGAGTGGTGGGAGGGGAGGGGGAGAAACGTGATAGTCAAAACCTAACAACCGTATCAGTGCCCAATCGTATGACACCGTATAATGTAACAGAGAACTCGGCAATTTCCACCGTTATGGCAAGTGTTTTCCTATGCCAATCATTCAGGCTGCTGGCTGCATGGTTTCAGTTCAGGGGAAAGACTTACACGTCCTGCCCGCAGTGAGGTGGGCGGGGCATCCTCATCCCACTGTACAGCTGTGAGAAGAGGTCCACTGCACTGACGTCAGGGTAGGGGGTGGCACCTGAGAGGGACAGAGGGAACAGTTGAACTCATCCTCTTACAACACCCCTGAAATGATTTCTACTAATGGCAGTTCCTTGCAAGCAATTTAACCACTGAAATAAGGAAACCTCACTAACATGGACACTGTGCCATTACTGCCTGGATTATAGGGGCTCCACTAGTCTGCTGTGCTGCCCTTACCAACAGTGACAATCTCCCAGAGAGTGACTCCAAAGGCCCATACATCACTGCCGGTCGAGTAATTGTTGTCTCTCAGAACCTCGGGAGCCAACCACTTGACCAGTGGGTTCTGGACATCGGCTGGCAGGTCGTAACCTCCGATGTTATGGATCTTGATCTCCATTCCTGAGCCGACCAGTACATTCTTGCAGCACAGAGCACGGTGAACCACCTAGCGAGAGGAGAGAGGAGGGAAAACAAGAGGGAGAGAGACAGAGAGGAGTGGGAGAGAGGAGTGGGAGTGTAAATAGTGATGTTTCCAGAACGTTGGGTTGAGTTGCCAAACCTTTCTGTCGGTGAGGAAGCGCATGCCGTTGGTGACCTTGGCAGCGATCCCGAGCAGGTCTCGGGAACTCAGTTGTAGGTTGGGCGGCTGGTAGTTACGGAACCCGGGGCTGACGGTGTGCATGCCGTAGTGGCCGCGGGAGGCGCGCAGGAAACCCAGGAGGTCTCCGTGACACATGTACTCCATCACCATGTACAGGGGCTCTGAAAGAGAGAGAGAGAGAATGGAGGAGCGGTAATGTTAGCAAGTCACATCTATGTTTGAAATTACGTAGTTTTTGTTTGTTTCTTCGTGTGTGTGTGTGTTGTGAGGTGCTCACGTTCTACGGAGCAGACTCGGAGAAGGGAGACGAGGTTGGGGTGCTCCAGGTAGGACAGCTGGTCAATTTCATAGTACATCAGTCTCAGCTCGTCCTCTGTTGCAGTTTCTGCAGACACACACAGAGAGTGAATGATGGGCAAAGTTATGGGGTAGTTAGAGAGAGAAGCAAGCAAGTTCACTAGTTGTCTTAATGCGTACAGAAGTGCAAACAGAAACTGGCACATGTACTGACCTCGAAGGGCTTTGACAGTGACATCGATAGGCTTGTCTCGGACGCCTTCAGCAGTGGCTCTGTAGAGGATGGTGGCCTTGCTCTCGCACAGCACCTCAGATAGCTTCAGGTTACCTCGAGCAAACTGTGGGCCCAGGAGGAGAGAGGACAGGTATATATGTACAGAGAACGTTAGGAGACATTTCACACTTGGGGCTATAAAAGGCTCTGCTATTGAGGAGTCGGTGTAGCAACAATCGCAGCAGCCGCAAGGACAAGTCTACAAGCAATGGATACCCACTACTGCACTCTACTGAAGACGGGAACCTTAGTGAGTGCAACTTGGGGCAGAGGAGAAGAAAATGGAATAAGGGAGATATCATATTTATGCTGTCAGGATAAGCCGGTGTTTTTTTTTAAGAATCCACATAAACTTGACCAATGGAAATGTTGGGATGGGAGTGAAATTTGGTGCCACTACGAATGTACAAGTAAGTCAGTTTGATGAAGACGGCGTTGATTCTAGTTTAGACCTCTGACTCCGCCCCTGAGCAGCGTGTCTCCGCCCGGCAACGCACCTCCCATTTGGGGTCGATGTCCATGTGGAAGTGGGCGATGACACCATTGGTGTGAGGGGAGGGAGAGGGGGGCAGCTCCGTCTGCGGAATGTGGAGAGGTTCGTAGGAGTTCCCCATGGATTGGTCGGTCTCATTGAGTCTGTTCTCTTTGCTCCACGACTGCTGCTGGGAAGACAGCTTCCGGCTAGAGAGAGAGAGAGAGAGAGAGAGAGAGAGGCAGCTGAATTGAACATTCAAGTATAAAGCACACACTGAAGAGTATATAATGTAAGTAGCTGAAGTAGGGAGGTAAGGGGAGCTGCTCCATTATAGTCCTCAAAATGGAGTGCAAGCGTAAACAGAGTCACACACTGTACCGGTGAGGGTAGTAGTAGCAGAGGAAGTAGAGGCCAATAAAGATTCCGACAAGGAACAGAATGACGACTCCGCCCACCACCACACACACAATCAGCAGCAGGGATATGGGGTTCTCATCTGTGAGGGAGAGTTTCTGTAAAACACAGGGCTGACAGGGCAACCGACACCACACACACCGTGGGCCCATCCAGAATTTCATAACCATCCATCAATTCGCACCAGTGATTAATAACAAATTCATCACGATGTGCGGGAGTTGGTGTCCATGGAGATATTTATACACAAGGCATACGTTGTTAGCACAACTATTCAATCATTCAGTAGCTATGGACACATGCACACAGAGCTGGCCGACAACAAGAGCCATTAGGCCCTGGACTCTTATCTCTGGATACTTAAGACAATGGGCAGTGAATAGGATGGTCCTAATGGTCCTATACCTGCAGGTGTTCTAGAGAAACTCAGGAGGAATTGAAAGCATTTAGAGTGTAGTAAAACTGCAATCTATGTGTAATGAAGTTACTTACGTAGACATAATGTGCATACTATGATAATTACTACTATTTGGTGTTATATTTCCCAAACGTTTTGAGAAATTCTTAAATGAGTGAAAACAAGTGTACGAGTGATACCTATGATGTCAGCTGCCGTGGCTGGCTGGGAGGGTGAAGATGAGGAGGAGGAGTCAGGGATGGTGGGGGAGGTGGGAGGTGGAGGAGGTGGGGAAGGAAGAAGTGTGGGGAGTGAGGTGAGAGAAAGAGGGGAGGAGGAGGGGAGGGGTGACGAGGAAGGAAGGAAAGTGAGGGGTGAGGTGGTGGGGGAAGGGTTTGGGGGGAGGGGGGAGGAGGAAGGAGTTGGGGTGGGTGACGGAGCTGATTGTGACGATTGTGTGGTGGGTAGGTGGGTGGGTGGGTGGGGAAGAGAGGGAGATGAGTGAGGACATACAGTAATGATACAGACATTGACGAGAAACGAGGACAGCCTGATGAACAGTCACACGCGACAGAGCACACACAGAGATCACACTCAGTGACATGAGCACATACTCAACACTCTGGTATTAACCTACAAACATGCACCCAATTACAGTCGTGCAGGGAAACACAAACCCTAGCTGTATATACTACTTACAGATGAGTCACACATACGTAGTGGAACACCTATGTACCACATATATATGTACCTAAAACACTACAACAGTGAACAGTGTCCCACGAATGGTTGCGAGGGTGTGCGAGCTAGTATGTGAGTTGAACTCACCAGAGACGGTCATGAGAGACGTGGCTTCAGTGGCGTCCCCTTCTCCGTTAACCATGCTTTCCTCGTCTCCGAGGACCACGGCAACTCTCACCGTGTACTCCCCAGGGGACAGCACAGATGCATCAATGATGTACTCGGCATCTTCCACCCTCTGACTTTTAACTACAACGTCGTCGCGACTGGAAGAAAACAGCGACAACACAGAGTGATATATTATTCGTATCAAATAGCACAATAAACCACACAGAGTGCTAGGTATTAAAGTATCAGTGGAGGGAGTGAAGGAGTTTACCTGATGTAGACGACGTATTGGTAGATGGGGACGTTGCTGGGCGGAGTGGGCGGGGTCCACTTGACGAGGTACTTCTCTCCTCCCAGCTCAGTCAGAGTTGGTTGTACTGAGAGGGTGATCGGAGCTGGCGAGAGAGAGAGAAGTGAGGACGAGAAGGGTTAAATCAGACGGATGCTACAGTATGTACCTCTACCTACCATTGACATATACAGTCACTGGGTCTCCTCTGTCACGAATGTTATACGCAGAGCAGGTGTAAACTCCAACCTTCTCGGACTCAAACACACCAAGATCCAGTGAAAGATACACTACTCCCAGCAAACTACTGAGTTCCTGGTTCCCCGGGCCATGCCAAGTCATGGTGGCTTGACCTCCGACCTCAGAGTTGGCAGAGACTTGTATCGAGCAGGTCATCCGAGGCAGCTGTGCCTCGTACCTCTGAATCAGGTAGCGAGGAGTTTCCAGAGTGACGATTGGTCGGTCTGGACCTGTGAGGACAGAGAGACACCGAGGTAAAGATCGAGGTAGCTGGCTGAGTAGTGATATAGTGTTTTGTCTGTGAGCACAATATTGTGTCAAAATAGGATAGCGAGTGTTGTGGCTGGCGAGGACAGATTCCAGAGGTCTTGCGAGACTGACTAGCAGTGAGTGAGAAAACATGAGGAATTCGAACGGAATGTAATAAAAGCATGCATAGGTAGCTGAGGGACGTGTCCCAGGGGAGTTTTATAGGGAAGGATCGGGAGTAACAAGATAGCCAACAGGTCACAAAACCCAACAAGAGAAGACTACTCCGCGCTATAGTACCTTGACCCTTGACCTCAATCTCCCCAGTATCTAGTAAACTAGCACATGCTAACAGGAAGACAATCTTACATGTGGAGACGTGTTTATGCTCAGACATGTTTCCTATGACATGCAGTCATGTAATTTTCATGTGTGAGACATGTTTCCTATGAATGTATTACATGCAGTCAAGTAGTGTGTGTAGCTGCTATCACCTTTCACTGTCAGCATCACTTGGTGTGTATTGCTGTGACCAACGCTGTTGTTGGCTCGTATCATGTACGTCCCCTCGTCGCTGGTCAGGAGGTCCGATATCGTGATCCTGAAACTAGTCGAGTAGTCCGTCGGGTGCGTTATTGTCACTCGAGAATTCACAACCTGCAGAGAGAGGGAGGGAAAAGTTAAGTATATAGAGCAACGGGAAAAGCAGAGAGAATTGAGGAAGGTGTGTGTGTGCACGACTGGCTATTATGCTGACCAGTTGCATGCCGTCTTCGAAAACCTGGTAGAAGAAGACGGTGGCTAGAGGGTAGCCGTGGACCTCTCCCCCTATGAGTGCTGTGTCAGTCGCATTGTGGCACACGTGCTGCTGGCCACTGTCACCAAAGGCTGACCTGCACAACACAGCATAAAACACCGTGACACCAGAGAGAGGGAGAGAGAGACGAGAGAGAGAGAGAGAGAGGGAGAGAAAGGAAAGAGAGAGAAGGAGGCTTACTGATGACGGTTAGGGAGGCATTCCCGCTGAAGACATTGCAGAGGCCGGTGGGGTTGGCATGGCACTGGTACTCCCCGGTATGGTTGAATCTCACGCGGGGGATAATCAATTCGTTTTGCCTACCAATGTGAAAGTCGAACCTATAACAACAAAAAGAACAGTTTCGTAAACAACACTAGATAAGACATGGCTGGTTGAGGAGAGGTGATGTACACTTACGGAAAAGATTCGTTGGTTCGAATGGTCAGCCTCTGTCCTCCGTTTTGATAGAACTCCCAAACAAAGAATTCCCTCACCCCACTGTAGGTGCATCGCAGTACAACAGGGTCTCCCTCTGCTGCCTCTTCGTCCTCCGGGTGACTTGAAAAAAACTCCATGCTCATGTCCACATCTACAGATAGCGAGACATGTGTTATTGCCATGTGCTGCATTATGTATCTAGGATTGCTATCCAAAAAGCTAGCACACACTTTCCACATCTCTCTCTCTCTCTCTTTCCCAACCGATAATGGAAGGTAGGTTGGGGGTAATCAAGGATGCTAATGAGACCCATTTTCTGAGAGCGCAGGTGGGCCCTCAACGATGGGTAGCTAACTACACTTGTAGGACCACCAGCAAGAGATGCATACATTATACACCAGTGAGTGTGGGAAAGGAATCCAAGCCCGGGCATCTGTTGACAGAGCCTGCATTAGCCAGGGTCCACGGACAGGCACATTAATCGGGTTTCCTCCATTTGAAAGCTTTCACGTAGAAACCGCACACGAGAGAGGCAGAGTATACGTGCCTTCTCCGCCACAACCAGACACGTGGAATGCAAGCCAGGGATAGATCGGGTGGCTCCTAGATTATGGAGTGCAATTACATCATCCACTGCCCACAACTTCACCAGCACACACACACACACACACACACACACACACACTCTCAATTGGTTTGTTGTCATGGTAATCATCAAGTTGTGTACATTATGTTCTTTGCGATTACAACTGATATATGAAAACACGATTGTTGTCTTGATATGCACACCACGACACAAGATGGCTAGGATGAACAAAACATGCAAACAACCGATGCTGCGGCCCTTTTACATGTAAACGTAGTACATCAACAAATAGATCTACAAGCGATGTGTAGCTTCGTACATGTTGATAAAGCCCGTCGGCCACACACACACACACACACACACAGCTAGTCTTACGCACATGCAAGAGGATTTGGAATCGAGAAGCCCAGTAGCAGTCTTGTGTACTGAGATCAGTGCCAAGTCCTCGGATTAACACAATCCTTACCTTTCGCAACTCTTACTAGCGTGGGACAGAACTCCTCGGATTCCATAGGAATTAGTAGGTAACAAAGCATAAGGCAGAGGGTAATGAGATGCTGGGTTCCTCGGATTAGAGATGATAGCATGTTTCCCCACAGTGTGGTTTGGGGCAGAACGGACAAAGTGAGCAGTGTGGAGAGTAGCCAAGGGCCCATCAACAAGGCACTGATGCCACCTGTCCAGAAGGCTTCACTTGCGGGGGCAGGCAAAGGGAGAGAGAGAGGGAGAGACTTAGGTCTAATGTACCGAGCAATGCAGCGGCCAACTGGGTGGTTAACCGTAGGAATGTGGAGCTATTGTGTCAGAAATCCAGGCTAGAGAGCACAAATGGCCCGATAGTCCCAAACATGTTTACGCAGATGGCCGTGGGCGGTAGGGTGTTCATATGCTCACAGATTCCTGGTCACTCGCTGTGAGTAATTTCTTAATTCTTAAAAATTTGTTTGAGAGATTAGACATTGTGTTCGTAGTTGAGCCTCATACTCCTTTCTCCCCCGCAGGTCACGCAATGACTATTTGCAACAAACGAAAGACCAGAGAACAAGAGAAACGTGTCAATCTGCACACCCACTGAGGACCTGTATCTCCACACCCACAGATGTTACACCCTATACCATAGTCACTCTATGAAGTGATGACATTCATGTCGGTCTACAATCACCCAATGAATGCGAGTTCCCGCAGTGTGGAAGAACCGATGCCACCGATATTCAAACTCTTGTTTGTCCGCACCTCTCCCGGAGTAGGATGCTGTAAATAAACACCACCATATTCACCGACCTCGGCTCAGGTGCCTATAATCAGGTTTCTCGACGACCAAATCTCTTAGCTTAGATGGTTTAAAAACCCACATGGCACTGGTGTATGACAAATCAAGGACAGTTGGCTGCGCGGGTGTTTGTGGTTGGTAGCTTGCCCCCCCATACACAGCCCTGTGGGCTCATTCAGTAACCAGATTAAAGTGATTAACTTGGCCTCCCCACTCTCCTTCTGTTACCACACTTCTGCCTTATTCCGCCGGACGGAATTCCTTGATTGGGCGAAATATGGCAACCAGCGGCAAACAAGGCCCCATAAGTAAAGCGGCACAAAGCTGGCCCAGGCAGGGGGGAGGGGAGGAAGAGGGAGGGCAGGCAGTACGACTAACTAGAACAGAAAGTGGCCTACAAAAGAGGTGTGTCCTCTTGACCAACCAAGACCGGGCATGGCATGGGGGAGTGAGACCGAAATTCCACCAGCAATTAGAGCTATTAGATAGGAATTGTTCTGTAATTGCATTACTGATGGAGAGGAACGAGAGAGGGAGGATGAGGTCTGGAGTATAGTCCCCTCAAAACCACCCTCTCCTCCTCACACCCACTAGTTTCACTCCTCCACACCAGCACACCTTCCTCCCCTCTCCCTCTCTCTCTCCCCTCTCTCCCTCTCTCTCCCCTCTCTCCCACTGCTCTAGCTACCGTAGGTCTCAAGAGGAGGTGGAGAAGGCAGCCATCCAAGGAGTGTCGGAGGGTGACAGAGCATACCATCCTCCCTGCATTCCTCGGCACACCTCTACATGCAGCCTCACTGCACAGCTGCAAGCTGGAGAACAGCTCCGTCTGCCACGACCAATTGACCCTCGCCGCTGCCCGGATTGATCGGAATGTCAGTCAGAGGCTGGGCCATCGCTGGATTATGGGCTGAACGTTTCACGGGTACTTGTGTCCCCGACACTCCACTAAATAGTTATCATTTCGTAAACAGTTCAGAAAATAATACCCTTCCTCCCAAGACCACAGTGAACCCTTGACCTAGTAATTAGTTTCTGCCAAAAACAATATCAAAATCTACTACAGCCCTTGAGCCTCATTCCAGGCCAGTTAGTCCCATTAACCCGGTGTCTCACTGGATTAGAGCACTTTGGTTTCTTAATCTCCACTCAATCATTACCTACAGGTCTTCTACAAGCCGTCCTCTTTCAGTCGGCCCGACCACAAGAGAAAGACAAGGCCTTTGAAGTCGGACATGTCACTCCAGATCAAAAAGCTGCCTACATCAGCCCATGAATGCCGATTCCCTACAGATTCATTTGGTATTACAGGCCCCTCCCACAATGAAATGAATACAGGCCCCTCCCACAATGAATACGAACGTCGCTGCAGGCCTCCCTGGTACCCTCCCACTCCGCACACCTCCGAGCGACGCTTATTCACGGCCTGCAGCGGCCAATCAGGAACACCTGGTTTAATCTCGTCCTCGGCTAACTCGACACATGGTGGTGTGAGGAGGGGGTGAGGACTAGCATAAACTCTGAATGGACACATGCCAATGGTTGTTAAACTCCCCTGACAGTTTAAAAGTAACCGCAGCATTGGGTTCAGGTTTCTTCTGTAAACTCCAAGTGGACCGGTGGTGACCTTCCTCTGCCACCTGTCCCTTTGACAATTGGATATGGTATGGTATGGTATGGTGTCGAGATGCCGTGCATCTAATTGCTGGTATATAGTAATGCAGTTAGTCAGTGTCGCGAGGAATGGCAGGCACTTGACTGGGTGTCTGAGAGAGAACTTGTCTGATGTTCAGAAACACTGTCTCGCCACCATTACTTTTACAGATACAGTTGAAAACACACGTGCACATATTTTGCGAGAACGAGTCAGTGGATTCTGACTAGTTCCAATGACATTTCTCGTCCCTCACAACACACATGTCGTTGCCACGGTCAACACACACACAAAGCATGCAGGGAGGTGACCCAGTGGAACTAATAATTTGGACCGCAACTCTGGGAGGAAGTTGGTATATACAACCACTTATGGTCGCTGGATGGTTTGGTACAGCTGCTCAAGCTCCAGCTCCCACTCACCAAATTTATCTTTCCCTCCTCTTTATCTACCCACAATTCCAACCCCAACAATTCCAGGCAGACCATGAGGCAGATTCGCTCACACAAAACCACAGCTAAACCTCCAGCCCACCAGTTCCTACTACATGCACTGGTGCTTTGCTGCAACCTTATAATCCCACAGTAGTGCCAAATAGCATTCCCACGATAACTTTGTCCAGCAAATACAACAACAATTTTTTCTTTACTGTGTTTAGAATAAAACGATTTCAAAGGATGCACTCACCGTCACATTGATTGGAATACCCAACATTGCATACGGCTGCCAGTACCAACACCCCGGCAACGACCGCCGCTGAATACTGCATCATGATTGGTCAATTCTCTCTTGGTTGTTTGTGGCTGCAGGAAAAACAACAAAGACACAAGAGGTACATGAGGTGTATATACAGTGTACAGGAGGGTACAAGGAGATATGTACTTGTCATGTAGCTTGCATGTGTAATCATGTTACATTCGTGTTTAGCTGGCCGCCGTCCCACACATGTTTCCATGTTCTCTGCTTTTCCAGCGGACATGGGAGCAAACAGTTTCACATCGTTTGCTGAAAAGCTCCCGATATTTTAACGTTTAACGTTTAGCTTCAGCTGAGCACCCATTCAAAGGACTGTATATACGCTGTCAGTAGGAGTGTGAGAGAGGGAGAGAGGCGAGGGACATGGTACGTTAGCCCACGGCTAATCCCACACGGTGCAAAGAGCACAGCACCTAACACAACAAACTGGAGAGCTAGGTAGTAGTGCCAACAGGTGGTCACTAAAGGTTTATACAGTACTCCTGCAAAATCGAATTGGAATTGTAAGCTGGTGATTAAATTAGGGGGAAACTGCAGTAATGATGTGCGGTGTAAACATGTTGGTGTGTGATGATGCAACATGGCAGATATTTACACTAGTTAGTTCTCAGGAGCGTATACAATTCCTACAGTTGTTGACATTCCTATTACCAAAGAAGGACAAGGGAAGCTCTAACGCTGAGCTGCCATGCTCTCGCCTCAATAGCAAGAATCCATTCACAGGGTACTGAGTATGGGGAGGTGAAGGAAATCTGACTCCTATTCCCAAACCCCCCACAGACAGATCCATCATGCGCATGCCAGTATAATGACATCTGTGGACTTGTTTGTACATTGTCGGTAGACAGACGGGGGGTCAGGTTTCGTTTCCAGACCGCAGAGACTGGGTCACAGGACCAACCTGATCCCTCCGTGTCAGCCATAGCTAGCCCGGGTCTCGTAATCCAACGATCAACATCACGCCTATGTACGTACGTATAAACAACCCTCCTGGATCACAAACTGCTACGTTTTGTTAAGACTAGGTGGAACCTACTACAGGTTGTTCCCCCCGGTCTCTAGGAGTGGATCTACACCAGGTGAAGGGAATTTGGCAACTTGGTCCTGTACCCCCGTCCACTACCCATGGATTGCACAATACCAAGACGACCTCTGGACGTTGGTTTCCACTGGTATCAGCTTACGATGCACACTTCACAACAGAGAATGTTCCACTTACACCCCCTCAAGTTATAGCCAGTCTGTGTTGCGTCCATGGCCGGCGTGGGAGGAAATGAGACCTCTGGATCTCTACCACCAGCCCCAACGGAGCAAACAGGCAGATTGCATTTCGGTTGCATTACAGTCGCGGAAACGAGAGTAGATTCGTATGACGATATCACGTTTTGGGGGCTATTGCACCCAATCATCATCGGGGGTTCGCTCCGGGAGAAAGAGGAACTGTAAACTGTGGTTTAATCTGAGCCTACCGATGAGGAATGATGTGAACAATCAACAGGCTCACCACATCAGGATCCCCTATGTAGATGCCTATGTATGCATACTTCATTCATACAGGAAAGCACAGTTCTAGGTCCTACCTACTTACTCTTCATCATCATCTTCATCATCTGTGAATACAATTCAAATCTCTAACCACAATCAGGATATTATTCATACTTCAACAACACAAGCAAATTAATTTCGTTTTTTTTCCAAGCGTATGAATACATTTAAGTATTAACAGATGTTGCATCTAGAGTTCAGTGAAAAATGGTAGCATATTATAATATTCCCCACTAACTCTATACACCAGGTGGCTGAGACCACATGGCACTGAATCCGGCATTCAAGCCAACACCACCCTCTCTGTCCCAGTTAGCGATTAATGTCCTATATATGAGGTCAGCAACTGTCACTTCCACTGTGGGAATTAGTGGTACAAGCCAGCGCTGGGTACCTAGAATGCCCTGGTAACAGGATGTTACTTCACTGCTCCAACTATGGTAGGAACCGTACCACCACAGCTGTTGTGATAGGTTTAGGGTTGCAGCTATCCGCATTGCGCTCGAGATCCAGGCTAAGTCGGGCTTCAAGACCTGCACTGGGGTTGGTTTCATGTGGCTCTTTTAGAACTGTGCAACAACCGCAGAGAGTGAAGTACCTGCTGTGTTTACGGTGTTGACAACAAACACTGCTCCCTGTTGCTTTACTCGAGCCCTTCAGCTGATGAAAAGACTGCGACAAGTCGACAAGCACGGGGTCTCATGACGCCAAAGACGTGGGGATGTGCTGCTTGCATGCATTACATGCTAAACGACCAGTGCAGTGCAGTTCATGCGTTTTGCATCTCTGCGCACCCCAGCTATCCGCACAACCGCTGCACCCGTCCCCTACGTACAGTACGCTTCTAATCTCTCGGATCTCTACACCATCTCTACTGCAGTCTGAACCATAGACACCACAACACAATGTGTTTACTGAGCCATTTGACTGTAGTATACACAGCTACGGCAGCGGCTCTCACCTCTCGCTCGTCTAGCCAGTAGCGTTGCTCCCTGCGTTCCGTCCTCCGATCGATGCAGTATAATTCTCGCTGGCACTTTAGCTCTGTACTGTGTAGCGACTAGACGCACACGGATCCCTGATCTCCAAAAATACACAGGTTGGGACCCGGACATCTGATTTTGTGTACGAGCGTATTACGTATGCGTCACACGGAATCAACTTCCTAATTGAATTTTCGCATGCCAGCGCAACCGCAAGCATTTTTA
Organism: Geodia barretti; assembly: GCA_030341885.1. Lineage (NCBI taxonomy): Eukaryota > Metazoa > Porifera > Demospongiae > Tetractinellida > Geodiidae > Geodia > Geodia barretti. The sequence continues at coordinate 20,806 of CASHTH010002534.1, read as the reverse complement.
CAATACTTTAGCGACAAACGGATTCATGCATGCGGAAGACATAGCTAATGAATTCAGAACCTAGGCCTTGACCTTTTTACAACTGCTTCTGACGGAGCATTAGAGTCACTAGTCTCTTCTTGTTCCTTTGAGTCCTATAGGGGGGGGAGAGAGTAAAGGGTTACATTATACTGAAAGAGAAAACATCCTTCGAGTACCTTCACTTTGATGTCATACTTCTGGAGGAGGGACCGAATTAGGAGAGCCTGTTTTAGAAATTGCAAACTGATGAGCTATTACAACAGAAAACGTTGTGCAATGACAAATTCAGCGTGAGTCATTTCGTGAATTGGTGTTGACACAACACCATGCAAACCCAAATGCTGATTTACTCAACAGTAAATGTATGCATGTAGCCTCGTCCCTAGGCTCTCCACACACAATTTAATAGTATGTGTTGACCTTTGTTCTAAGCTGGTATGCCTCCCCCACTTCCAAGACTTTCTGGAAGACGGCACTGCGCTGGTCGACATGCCTTGCATACATCACCTGTACACACAGAGTATACAGTATCTTTATAATGAGCAAAATACTTTTTCTTAAAATAGTTGTCATGGAAACTCATATACTGTCTGTGGAAAGTTTGCCAAAAGTGCTTTGACGCAAAGGTGCTATATAGTTTGTTAGCCCAAACTTTGAGTAAAAGGGCTTCTGGCGAATTTTTCAGAGACGGTTGGTTAGTGAGATTGCTTGTGTCCGACTGTTCCAGTTGACCTTTGCATTGGAGTCGATTCTGGCTGAGATCTGTCCATCGAGGATGAGTTGTGTTAGCTCGTCCTCCAGACTGGGGACTGTGGTGTTGAAGGCAGCTGCCATGCGGTGCAGGTCCACACTGCTGAACGGACTGAAGTACTGTGTAAAAAGAACAATGTAAGGTGCGATAAGATGAGGGCTCTCTGTGTATACAATCCCCTGTGCTCACAATGGAGAGGCAAACCTGTGACTATCTCCCCTTGACCAAGACTACAATCAGCCTCATCTAGGCCACACAGCAGGCCACATGGGTGAGTGCTTCATTGCATTTCAGCCGGAGATGAGACCCTCTGATTAATCTTTATAAGTCACCACTGAGATGGAATTTGGAGCTATATATACCTGTATGAGAGCCTTGTTGCGTATCATGGTGAGGAGAGTGTGGAGATGCTGGGAGAGGTACATGTCCAGCATGAGGCTGCTCCTCATCTCCTCCAGCGTCCTCAGACAAGATGTGTAGGACGACTGGTGGAACTGCATCACCACGTCCCTCAGCTGGGGGTCCAGCTCTAGGAACTGCTTGAACGAACTGAAGAAACAAGGCCGGGGGGGGGGGGACGATGAACAAATGGCTCGCAGAAGAAACAAGGCCAGTGGGGGACAACGCTTACTGGCAGCAGCTGGGCACACATTGATTAAGGGGTAATCACAGTGCAGAATAGTTGTCTGGGAGCTAATCAAATCCAACTAGGGAGTGATCCTGTTAGCGCCTATGGAGCCAATACGCATGTGAATGGCAGGTGCTCTGGTCGAGGTAATTGCATAATGCGATTCACCTGCTGGCAATGACTCTGGTGTAGAGGTCTTGGCGGTCGAAGGAGGCCAGGGCACACAGTGCTCCATACAGGGCCACCGAGTGGGGGACAGGAGCTGTGGGGGGTGAGAGATGTAGTGAAGGTACACTGAGAGAATGGGGAGTCTCACGTCCGGACACTTGCAGTCATCAAACTGCGCCTGGAGAAATAGCCGCGCGGCATTCTTGTATTTTCGGTTCTCCAGCTCTGCCAGCCCGGCGGAGCACTTGAGTCTGCAGCAGACCTCGGTATTTGTTGGAGCTGGGGCTGGTATACCTGGCTGAGGACTCTACAACATATAGCAGGAGGAGGTGGAGAGAGAGGGAGGAAGGGAGGGACCCACTCACCACTGTCATGGTGGCCTCGGCCTTGTTGTAGTAGTTGAGAACCTGCTGCCAGTTCCTCAAATGAACACTGACCTGGAGGAGCGCCAGAGGGGAATTTCTCTCCCGACCAGTTCCGTGTCGCAATAGACCCAGTCAGCCAAGGACTGCCTATTGCTAACACACTACTCAATACGTGTCTCACGGCCATACAAAGACATTTCCTCTGGTATCAAGTATACACTATCCTCCCATCCTATACAGCAATCTGGGTGTATAGTAGAGTATGACAGGCAATATGGAGAGGTTCTGTCCAGGGTGTAGGCATATCGATGCACATTAACAGCAGTATAGGCTGCACTTATCTGCTCCCACCCAACGACACAACCAAACACCCGGGGAACAGTTACACATACGGAGGTAATATAAGGATTACTGACTGATGTATAGGTATAGGATACCTTGATGATATTGAGGCAGAGCTGGACCACATGTTTGTTGCTGGTGCAGTGGTCCCTGGCCCTGGTGTACATCTTGAGAGCATTACTGAGCAGCGAGTGGGTAAAACCCCGACAATCAAACACCTGATTGACTAAAAACGTTGTGCCTTATGGACTGACTTGATATCTCCGCAGTCCAAGTGGTGATCCCCCAGAGCGTCGTAGCCTCTGCGAATGCTTTCCTTGATGGAATTGTGGCGATAGTTCTTGAGATCCGCGTCCAGTCTCTCCAACTACACACACACACGCACACACGCACACACACAGAGGAGAGATTAGATTTCACTTCAAAACACAGACGCGGTAAATGTGTGCCCACTCACTGTGATGGCTGCCTTCTTGTTGGTGCCCAGGATGAAGGTGGTGCACTCCTCCTGGTCCAGAGAGTACTTGGCGTCCCCTGTGGCCTGGAACAGCCGGCGACGGACCTCCGTGTACAGAGCCATGTTGTGGGTCAGCTCTATCGTCCGCAGAGCTCTCCTGAAGAACGACATTTTGCCTGAGGCTGTTTGTATGTACATAAGTTTAGCTCAATTGAGCGTTCAATACCCAACAAAACTGTTAGTCGGTGGATTACTGCCACTGGGCTGGTTGGCACACAATTACATATGAATATGTCCAGTCAGAGGGGGCAATAATGACATTGAGTGTGGCGGGTCCAGTGTGGTCCAGACAGTGATGTGAACTGGTGCACCAATTCAGTAAAAATACAACAAACTGTGGGTGTACACAGACCACCACCTCACACATGTAGTGTGAGACGATGGTGGAAGGAACACTGGGTGTAAGTTTGGAGTGGTGGTCTGTATATACCTGAGAGCATCCAGTTGAAGACTGGGGCAGTGTTTAGCCACAAACATGAGCCGCCTCACTTTGGCCAGGCCCTCGTACCCGTTGGCGTACCCCTCCAGGTCAAAGTTTGGGGGCTCCACCGTGAAGTCGGAGGGAGGAGCTGCCCCACCGCTCTCTGGGTCGTCCACTTGCATGGGCTCCACGCTGTCCATCTAGCGAGGTACATATAATACAGTGGTGTGGGGGTGTACTCTAATTCTGACGGCTAAAACACGCGTATATACAAGCTGGAATAATGGCCTAAAAGACCAAGTGGAGTGCTAGAAGGAAGCTTCGTGCTTACTGTGCCATAGTGGACTTGCTGGACGTCTCTGGGAAGAGGCATCTCTTTTCTCTCGTTCCCCTTTGACCTTTCAATATTAGCGGCGGTGGCGCGCGGGATTTACGCATGCGCAATGACGTTATGACGTCCTCCTACGAAGATCGAAAAATAGCTATTTGAGCCATGGTTCTATGCACAGGTCAAATACAGTCTTGTTTGTGTGCCAGTGAGTGTGCTCAACTCCAGAGATATTATAGACATGAATTCTCCCCTCCTCGTCTAGTGTCTTCAGACCAAAGGCATCGCTGATATAAAACTGGAATAAACACAACACAACTACCTTATTGCATATTATACAGGTAATGTGAATAACCCACTCCTTGTGACTGATATGGTTGGACATCCAGTTTATCATCGTAGAAACCAAAGTGACTGTAGGAAATTGGCAGAGCATTATGAAAAAATGGATAAGTATAATGATTAAAAAAACCAGACACCTGGATTGCCACGGAGTGATGACTCCATCGTCTGGCCCTCCGATCAGAACCAACTCCTCAACCGTCATGAAATTTGACTTATAATCTAAGAAATGAATAATAAGTAATATTTCATATTGACTGTGTCATCAACATGTTGTACCTGGCTGTTTGCCACTGTTGAGAGGGTACAGAAAGTCAGAGCACTTCTCATACTCTGACTGGTGGAGAGGATCTGCAAACAAAACATTTCATCAACTCTGTGGAGCTGTTATTAAAATTAATTCTCACCATTCCAGTAGTCGCAGAACGAAACATACTGGCCCACTTCAGAGAAACAGAATCTGCAAGTATTATAGACCACCACGGAATACAAGTATTTCCTAATGAGATAATTACGATCAGACATACCGGTAGACATTATCTCGGGTGAAGTTTGGAAGAAAGAAGTCCAAATAGTCTGTATCTATGGGACGATAATAATTTTAATAACTCGTTAGCATAAATGAGACCTTATGAACACTTTGTTCTAAATGTGTTATAATATGGTTCCTTATTGTGTACCAAATGCTAATAAAAACGACAGACCTCCAAACTGGCCGGCTTGTGGACTGGAGAGTGAGATGAAAGATTTGACGTTGTGGTCTGGGAAGGCTTCGATGAAACCTCGACACACCATCCCACCTACAACACCCACAACAACACATCGACACAGTTGATAAAATGATTTTGATTATAAGAGAAGGTGGAGGGAGAGATTTGTGCGCACCTTGAGAGTAGCAGATGAGGTTGACTCCGTCTGTTGCATTGGAGATGATGGGAGAGATCTTCTTCTGAACTCCGTCCACCTGGTCCCACATTTTGAGAAAGCTATCCTGTGAACATAAATATAATCCCAGAGAGTTTCTAGGTTCTCTATATAGCAGTCTAGTGGCTAGGTTCCCTAGCAGTGTAACAGAAACCGTCTGACTCGAGAGCCTAGAAACCTTACTGATAGCCAACTAAGAAACCTTGGCATAACACATTAATCAACAGTGGAATACCCTCCAATCTGGCAGTGTCCATATCAATTCATCAAAGGGGTGTCCTAGAGAAGGGTTACCTACTGCCAACTGTTCATTTGAAAGTGAAGAACTTACCGCATCGTTGAAAGCATCGATGTTGTAGACAGGTGTTCCGGGGTGAGCGTCTTTAATGAAGGTCACCATTCCTTCCATGCTCTTGTAGTTGTCGGCTATGCCATGCATGAGAAGGACAGGTCGGTAGCCAACTGGAGAGTTTGGAGTATATAACACCTCATAATAGAATTCATACTGATCATGTGCATGCACCACTTCTTTATTCGTAGGTATCACGCACTTGCTACTGTCATGCGTTAGTTTGGAATTCTAGCTGCACATACAGGTGTGGGGCTATGGCAAATAAAGGGGAGGATGTTGGCAACTACTGAAGAGAGGTTTGTATACATAAACCCTAGTGTTGTATGTTTTTCGACGCACTATTACCATAGGTCTAAGCTGTTGCTAGCGAGCCACCACGCCCTTGCCGACAGAATGCATCACTTACCGACCATTCGGAAGTACAGCAGGACAACAAGCAGAGCGACAGAACTAGATTTCGCCATGACTCGCATTCCTAGTTCCTCGGACACAGTCCAGCGAGCTCTTCAACACCGAACTACACTGAATGGCTCGACAGTTGAGTGCTGCAGTTCCGTCGCGACGGCCGTCGACAAAATTGAGCGCATGCGCACAAATGCAAAGTCACAAAGTGGGTTGGGCCCGGCCCGCTAGCTGTTAGCTAGCGTTGTGTTGTGAGCCTAGCCGGTCATGAAGGGGCTGGTAATATTCCACGACCACGAGATCGCCTTCTGCCATGCGGACAAGGACCTGGAGAGTTACCTGAGGGAGCGATGGACCTTCCTACAGAAGTCGGCGGGCGCCACTGTGAGGCTCGAGCTAGCTAGCTATAGCTACTGCCAACCGTCCGTCACGTGCACCTTCCAACTGTACCCGTAGGATAAGGACTTGGAAGAGCTGGAGAATAAAGACTTTATCTTCATCGTGCAAGAGTTCCTTCAGCCGTTCTGCACAGCTTTTGTAAGCAACACCAGTCATGTTCTACATCAGTACTGCCGTAGTCCTGTGATCGTACTGTATGTGTCCCCCTCCTGACTGCAGGATGCTCTAGTGGTGCTGAAGAAACAGATGCACTCTATTTCACTGGAGGGAGGGTTTATGATTGCGTTCAGAAAGGTAGTTAGTTCCAAGGACACACACCCACACACCTCACTGGCTCATCTTCTATTCCTCTCCCCTCTTCTCTTCTCTCAGTTTGGGCAGAACCTCTACATAGCCATGAGTAAGGGGCACGGGGAGACGGAGGAAGACCTTCTGAGGAAGATGCAGGTCTTTAACAGCATTCTCTCGTTCCTGGTCGGCCCTGTCAAACGAAGGTAAATTAGTATGCAGTGAAAACCATGTCTAAACTATAGGATACCTCACTAGCATGGACACTTCGTTGGTGTCCAGATTGGAGTTGTTCCACTGTAACTACGTAAACCACACCGACAATCTGGAGGCGTTGCGAGATGTGTGTGTCTCTCTCTCTCTCTTCCAGGATCCGTCCGAGGGAGAAGATCCAGAGAATTCTGGAGAGACTCCTGGTCACCTACGAGAGACTGTACAACGAGGAAGAAGTCTTCTTACTAGAGGTTGTGTAATATTGTGTAACCAAGTCACGTGACCTTAGTTAGTAGTGTAGGTACTGGCATTTGCAGAGAAAAACTTTTCACTGATCTTGCTATGTAAGTCTCGGGTGGCTCTCGAAGTTTGTAAAAGTTTACTTTTCTCTGTTTTTAAAGTTTTTTTTAATGAGTTTTGTTTGGTTTGTGATTCAGGCTGTGGAGCACGTCACGTTTGGGCAGCTGCAAGCTGCTCAGGAGGTGGTCTTGAAGCTGGCCAGAGAATCCCTCGAGGCTTCAAACAAGTGAGATGGTTCAGCACTGTACCTTGCTACACTTCTGTTCATCCTCTTTCCCCCCCTCCCCCCTCCTCTTCCTCCTCCCTCCCTCCTCCTCTTCCTCCCTCCTCCTCTTCCTCCGTCTTCCTCCCCTCCCACAGTGGAGGTTTGACTCATGTCCAGCACGCCATGCTCATGGTCAATTCCAAACTCTTGGCCATTTGCGGGTATGTTAACATAATGTACGAATCCAACATTATATGAAGTGTTCGTTGCGATAACTATTATTACAGGAAGTCCCCACAGATCCAGACCTCGGACATCCTCCTCCTCACCCTCTTTGTCCGCTCCTTCTTTTCCAACTCTGGTGAAGTGGAGGAAGAGGAGGAGGAGGGGGAGGAGGTGGGGGGAGTGGGAGGGAAGGGAGGTGGAGAGATATATCCAGGTATTGCCCGGAATATTCGAGTGTAGCTAACAGTGTGCGGCGTCCAATTCAGATGGAGCAACTTCTGAAGATCACAGTTTTATGGAAGGAATTGACCCTCAGTCATGTTAGTTATATACCTCATGCTCAATTCCACACACACAAATCTACTAACTTCATTCTCTATTATAACACCACAGCCTATGGGTTTCATGGGATAGTTGGTGCCCCACAAGTGATGCAAATAGTCAATTTGTGGCACCTTAGAAACTTACGCACTGGGAAAATTTGGCGTAAGTAATGAATTGTTCATTCCGTTGCAGCTGTGGGGATTGCAGAAGCAAGTCCCGATCGATCAGAACTGGTCAGTATATACCCTGGTTGTTTGTGCGGTAGAGCAGAATTTTACTTTTAACCCCTCCAGTTCCAGACACCTCCGACCGTGATGCCAGGTGCATACTCTACAAGAGAGGCGGAGGACCCGCCGTTTGCGACACCAGGCCCAGAGGCTGACCCAACTTTCAGTGTGAGTCCCCACTGTATGATGCATTCTGTTGGCCATGAGACTGAGCCGTGTTATTCCGAGATTCCTCCATTTCTCTCTTAATGTGCTCTCTACTCTCCAGATACCCGTTGATGAGGCAGAGAGTATGAGAGAGGTTGGTGGTGCATACTTGTGCAGTTTACATATTATAATTGGTGCAGATGACATATTATGTAAAGAGCAGTTCTCCTATTGCTTATCTTTACTTCCACTTGACGTTACCAGTGCTGAAGATTTTTTATATTTCACGTCTGTCTCTCTCCCTCTGCCCACCCCCTTGCAGTCAGTTAATCCCAGCAGGGGTTTCCCCGGAAGGCTCCGGAACCTGTTTGGTCTGAGAGGCACCAGGGGAGGCGATGTCTATGCACAGGAGGTCGTGGACGATGAGGAGAGTACAAAGGTCAGTCAGCCTCACTGGTGCATACATACGTACGTATCTAGAGAGTGATTTTGTGCATTATTGTGACTCAAGAGAATACTTCGTTTTGACTTTTGTGTATCGGTGTGTCAAAGTCAGTAGATAGATGATAGCAAACCCAAAACGAATGCACTCCTAGTGTGTGTGTCATAAAAATAATGTGCTGCGAAGCTGTGTGTGATAAAAGGAGTGTCGATCAGTGGACGTCTGACCACAAGAACCTCTTGTCTCCGGTCAGCTCTGCCAACCTCTCGTTGAACGGGCGAAAAAACTGGGAGAGAAGCGCCCGTGTCTCCGGTAGCATTGCCACGTGGGCCTTCTGCTGGTTCTCCCGATGTGTCCTGAGCCAGCGAGTGCTGGTTGGTTTCAGATCCGCGATACCGAGAAACCTCGTCACCCTCTCCATGAAGATGTTGGGTTCTCGCGAGAGATCCTCAAGTCGCAGGAACAGAAAGTTTTCTCTCGGGAAGAAGTGTAGCCACTTGGTGAGGTGGAGATGGTAGAGACTGATGATCAGCCGGTAGCCCAGCGAGCCGCACTCTGCCGTCTCTGACACACGGAAACGCCGGTCACCGACACATTCAAACGGTGAAGACCCGTTGTTGAGGCAGGAGGTGAGTCGGTTCACTTCTGACACTGCATGCTCGTGGAACCGTTTGGCCCCAGCTGGCTTGCGTCCGCTAGACGTGCAGCTATAGAGATAGTGGGAGTAGGTCCTGGAGACGGGTTCCCTCATCACCACTATGAATTTAGCTGTGGGGAGGACGTGTGAGACGGCGACTGCCATGGCACAGTGGTCCTGGTTGTCCACTGAGAAGTTGGAGTCCCAGAGAATCGACTGACTCCCGTCGTAGACGAGGAGTCTGGGGTTCCTCTTGATGTTGTAGTTGGCCTCTCCGCTGAAGTAGAGGAGGTAGTGGAAGGTGGCGAGTCTGAGGTAATTCTGGTCCTCGTTGTCCAGGGGCATCCTCGTCCACCAGTGCGGCTCCTTCTCCGAGGGTAGGGAGACGGCTCGGTGCCGGCTGAGAGCTCGATGCAGCGTGGTGGTCCCGCTCTTTGGGAACCCAGCCAGGAAGAAGGAAGGGAGGCAGTACAGCCTTGTTTTCCCTCGGCCCAGCGCTGGTTCCAGCAGTGCTCGGCAGAGTCTCTCCCTCGCCTTCCCCTGGCGTGACATGTTGGTGTGGAAGAGAGACCCCAGGGCCCTCCTTTGCTCCGCTGTGGGTGGAGCTAGCCGCGACCCCCAGCAGGGGCTGGTGTACACCGGGGAGAAGTGTCGGGGAACGATGGAGCCAATGGCGGTGAGGTAGAGGGAGAGATTGGTTGCAATGGTGTTGAGGACAGCTGCCCTCTTCTCGAGAGTTTCACGGCTCATCCCCATGGCCAGACTGCACCGTTTGAGCTGTCCCTGGAGTGATTCAATACTCGGGCCCTCTTCTCCAGTAAGGGTGAACCCTGCGTTTATAGTCGCAGATTAGACACACACGAAAACTTATTCATAGCTGGCCTTACTTTGAGGACAGAGGTGGGCCTTTTCCCTCTCCTCCCTGCTCTCAATGGTCTCTGCTTCTTGTGAGGAGTCTCTGAGCGGTCTCTGAACCACCACCACTGGTCTAGTCAGAGTCCTCATCTCCATGAACAGTATCACCAGCACCACTGCCAGGAACAGGCCAAAGGACTTGGTGTCTTTCTTCATCATCTCCCTCACACAGATTCCCCAGTCCAGCAGCAACTCAGAGAGTAGACTATAGCTACCATAGAGTATTACTGTTGGGTCTTTCTATACTGGTTACCTTGAACAGTAGAGCCACCATCAGCTAACATAAAGTCTGGTTAGCTATACTCACCATACCGTGGATCATAGCATTCTCTCTACTGGCTAGCTTGAGTCGCAGCTATATATACTTCAACTGGAGCTCCTACAGCTAAACTCTAAGACCAGTCTCCCTCTCCTGACTGATTGACTCACACGCTCACTACAATGGACGGTCGTGGAACGAGAGTTCTGTTCACTGAATAGACCGTGTGTTCTTGCTGTCCCACACACACAGACGGTGAACAACATTTGCTCAATAGCTCAAAGTAGACTGACAAGGAACAACTGGACCTCTATACCATCAAGCTGTTAATGTCAAGTTACCACCCATCTCATCAGAAGGGTGCTCTGAATAACAGGACTCTTTCAAGGAATGATATATACTTTCATGATTGTTATTCTTGCATGCAATTATGGGAAAATTCTAGACCCACTATTGTTTTGCCTCGACTTTGTCTCCTTAGCCTTACTCTCTCCCTCTCTCCCTCTCTCCCTCTCTCCATCCCCGGGGCAGTCGTGGAGGTTCATGGAGCAGCTGGTGTTCCTGCAACCCAACACGGCGACGTTTATTCCACATCGTCTCCACTGTCTGGAGGTGTGTCCTGGCATCATCCTCGTCCTCATCTCGGAGGTAATACTCACCACTCTCCCTCCGTCTCCCTCACTAACCAATGTAACATACTGCAACTCTGTGTTGTGAAGCAAAATCTCATGCACCTTCCAATGAGTGTTCAGTTTTCTTCACCAGATAACCCGCACATGTTAGATCCTTGAACGTGTTGAACGCAAATTGACAACACTGCTATTTTCGGACCATCATTGAAAGAGTTGTATGAGACTTTTTGTCACACAACAAAAGTTGCACGGACCGTGTATGATGTAATGCCTCTCCTGACAGTATGGGCTGAACCAGCTAGCCGGGACCATCAGCCTCGTCCTCCATCATCTGGACGAGATTTTCGTGGGGAACCGACGCGGCGGGCAGAGTGTCTTCGACCTTCTAGAAGAGTCTTTCAGGTAGAGAGCATCTCCATATATTTACCATTGTGGACATGCATGGTGCTCTTCTGCAGGAGGACAAACAGTCTTGTGAAACATGAATTTCAGGTAAGTATGTGTTTTTTTAGATAAATGTGTGTGCATTATGAGCAGGTCGTGCTTTACCTAGATACAATATAGAAATGAAATGGCTGCACATTCAAGAGGGCTTGCTTAGTGCTAGCAAAACGCATGGGGATGTGGACTGATTCATCAGTGGTGTGGTGTATGTTGCAGACAACTGCTAGCTCCACACTGCGGCAGTGCAGCGTGCTGGTCCAGAATGCCTGGGGGAATCTGAAGGAGGCGGGCCTGCGAGCCTACGTCAACTCCAGTCAGCCCGACGAGAGACTCGTGAACCAGGCCCGACTGGAGGCCAGCAGCAGCAACCTCTCCAGGAAACTGGTGGAGCTCTTTGAGCAGCTGTTCTTCACCCCCAAGGTGAGGCAGGGAAGACGATGACCCCAACTGATCTCCTCCTCCTCCTCCTCTCCCTCTCAGCAAAGAGAGTACGACACAGCTCACGTCAAGTCTCGGTTAATCCGTAACTTTTCAGGACTCAGGAAGGACTATGGGGAGTTCCTGGCTCTGAAGGGAACTGTCAACATCCCTATGCTCAAATATCCTCCCATACAGTAGTATATAGCTCACTCAGTCACACAGTACTGTAGGTTGACTTGCATTAGACACTAGTGAAAAACAATGTTACAGCACCAATGCAGTTCATCTGGTGGCAAACAAGCATAAGAGCTGTGTTCCCATCACTCCTTAGACACTCCACTATATATATACTACCCTGGCTTTCACTGTTACCTTGCTCTAAAACTGCAGAACTACTTGGATGCCTGTTTCTGTATAATTATGTGTGTCGGTCAGTACTATTTACTGTTGACGGTCTCGTGGAGAGTGTTAGTTAATCTTGACTCCCTTTCTGCACCTTCTCCATGTGCCATCCCGGCATGGTCCACTTCATCCTCATCGACCGCTCATTCGACGAGATGATAACGCCCTCCGTACACCGTGACCACCCAGTGGTATCGCATCACTACCACCAGTTCTATAGTCACAAACTCCTCTCTCTCCCTCTTTCTCCCAGGGACTGGCGTATGTGGACAGATTGGCCGAGGAGAAAGGAATCACCAGTGGAGAACTGCTCAAGAAAACTGTGAGCACCCTATACCAGTATACAGGAGAATACATCCAATTCAGCAGCATAGGTTATGGGTAAATTTTTAGAAAGCATGTGAATTGACTCCCAAAAGCACCGGTTTCACTTGCATTGCTATAGAGAGTCAAAACTACATGGATACCACATTGGAGCTTACCCGACCTTTGTTTCTCTCTCCTTTACCTAACCCCTCTCCCTCTTCCTCTCCCAACCGTATCGACACAATGGTACACACAGATCTGGCATATGGTGAAGAGGTCTCAGAGGTACGTGGGGTTTGGCTACACCTCACAGACCTGGGTGGACCACCATTTCCTCTATTCCTATCACGTGTGGATCAACCATCACACTCAGGCCCACAACGAGACCCGTCGCTACCTACCACCGGCCAACACTTACAGCAAGTTCCCTGGGGTCATCGGGAACACGTTCTACAGGTCAGTAACTATGGTACCGTCTAGTTCATATCGGGTAGTCCGATTATCTATCTCGATTGGCATGGACATAATTGGGAGGGATTACTGGAGGCATCGGTATTAAGTGTACTACTACCTAGACACAACATCTACGTGTGTGCCTGCCAAATTATGTGGCACACTTTTTATCATGATTGTTGGACGGACCTTGAACGTTTGGGCCTACAGTGGTGTACCATGATTACCCCCCTCCCCCTCCCTCCCTCATTCTACACACACTCAGGGATATGGCACAGGGTCAGAGCTACGTGTTTGAACTGTACTGTGTCCACGAGGCTGCAGTGCCTGCAAAGACGGCTGCCAGTCAGTGTAAAGACCTGGCCAATCAACTGTGGCCCAACACAAAGGCTGCCATAGCTCCGTTTAGTCTCATTAACTAGCCCCCACCATATATATTTTTTGTGTGTAGGGTGTGTGTTTTCAAATCCAGCATTGAGTGTGTATATTTGCCAATACTGTGTACGGGAAAAGTCTGACAGACGTACTGAAATAGTGAAAATAATGAATTTGGGCAGTGCAGTGACATATAATAAAAAAGGTTCTGCTTCTTATGAATTGTGAAAGTGTTACGAGTATCCCCAGAGAAACCTGTCGTCGTCAAGCAGCCTGGCCAGCTGCCTGTTGTAAGGGGCAAAGAAATCGTGAAGCAGCTGCCTCGTGTCCTCGTGCATCTTCCCGATACCTGCCTTCTGTCGGTTGTGTTTTCTCTCCAGAGCATCCCTGATATCCCGGACTGGGTACGGCTGTATCTCCAGGAAATCTGTCACGTGGTGAATAAAAGCAATCGGTTCTTTTGCCATGTCCTCCATTTTGACAAAGAGAAACTGCTCCCGTGGAAAGAACTGCAGGAACTTTAATATGTGGATGTAGTAGATACTCACGACCAGTCTGAATCCAATTTGACCACAGAACTGGGTCACTTTAGTGCCGTTCTCAAAAGTGAATTTGTTGGCACATTCGTAGAGCGAGTTGGCCTCCGTGCAGCGGTTGAATTCGGCAGTCAGTTGAGATACCTCTATGTGAAAGTTTCCAGCCGGGTCTCTTCTCACGGACGGTGGCCACTCACGCGTGTCGTTCCCGTATCTGTAACTGCAGCTCCATAGGTAGTAGGAGTAGAGCCGTTCGCTTGGTTCCCGCATCAAAACGATAAACTTTGCCCGAGGGATCACGTGGGATATTGCTGCCGGTGTAGAACAAAAGTCGTGGCCGTTGAACACAAAGTTGGAGTCCCAGAGAGTGGACTGGCTCCCGTCCATGCTCATGAGCTGCGGGCGATCCTCTGCATAGTGGGCCATGTGTTTGAAGTGCATCAGGTAGCGGAGGACGTTGAGACGCAGTAGGCTCTCGCTGGGCGAGAGAATGGGTGCCCGCGTCCACCAGTGACACTCCTTCACCACCGCGCCGCTGACCTGCGGGTGGGCAAACAGGACGTCGCTCAGCGTCGTGGTCGCGCTCTTGGGAAATCCGGCGAGGAAAAAATGGGGCAAACAAAAGAGCCTCAGGGGAAAAGAGTTTCCAAAGGCCTCTCTGGCAAGGTAGTTTGCCTGGTTGGGCAGGAGCTGCAGGTTTCCCTCCAGACCCACAATCCTTGCCGTGATCCCAACTAAGTTTGACTTGGCGTTGATCTGGTTGCTGTACCAACACGGGCTGGTGAAATTAGGAGAGAATGACTCCGGTACGAGTGATTTGACCGCGGCAAGAAAAGCACTCAGTTTCTTGCTGGTTTTGAGGAGGTCTTCTCTCTGGGTGTTCAGTCGCTCTGTCGTCATGCCGAGAGTGGCAGCACACTGTGTCAACTCCGACTGGAGAGACTCTGGGGAAATCTGATTCGTGATGTGCTCCTTGAGACCACCCAAATCCAGTGCTGTGCAAATAAAAACATGGGGCCATCAAGTCATCAAGTTGACCCTATCTACAGTTTAGGTGTACATGTAGCTTGTAATGGATCACACTTACATTTCTGGTCGTCTTCGAACCACCCATCCCACATGTCGTGCACCATCTCCAGCCTCCGGTTCATCCTCCGTTCTCTAATGGGTCTCGCGTCGGGTCCTCCCTCCATCATTCTCCTCCGGAGCTTCTTGTAGTAGGCCAGTCGCTGAGCTGGGTCGTGGAAATTTATCCTGGAGTGCTCGAACTCATCTCTCTCCCCTAGGGCTTCTTTGGCTACTCTGGCTACTCTCACTTCCGCCCCTCCCTGCCAGCGGAAGTCTTCGTCTCGTCCACGCCGTCGAAGGTCCACTTCGTTATCTTTTCTGAACCAGAAGGGTTCCCTTGCTCTATCCTCCACTACCTTCTTCGCACTCTCGGTACTCGTTAAAGGCCCGGCATTTTCCCTGCTCCCTGTCTGTTCTCGCGGCTTCATTGACGGCATCGAAGACTGCTCCTGCTGCAGCGCAGAAGGGGTCCCGGTCGTAACCACCACCTCCAGGCCCCCTTCCGATACCACCTTGACCAGTTGTACGGTGTGCCGCCGCGTTGGTAGGAGAATATTCAGCAGTAGAAGAACGGTGATCAACAATAGCAAGACGTTCTGCAGCCGAGGGAACCTGGCCATCGTCTCTACCCTGGCTCCGAGCCCAACCACGCCCCCTTAATAATCTGCGCATGCGAAACCTACCTAAGATTGCGCATGCGTAGCACGACGAAAACAACCACGCCCCCTTAATAATCTGCGCAAGTAAACCTACCTACCTAAGATTGCGAATAAAGATGCCCAACAGTTGTTGTACACTGAGATGGGTTTGTATTTTTCTATAGAGAATGCTGCCCTATCCGACAAATACATAAGTGTGGTAAAAATCACGTATGTGCATCCGTTCACCAAGTGGAGCGGGTAACTCCTGCTAACATGCCGAAGTCGGCAAGTTTCCTGAACTTCATTCGACTGAGTCCAAACTCGCCCACCACGCCTCTCCCGCGGCCAGTCTGCACGCAGCGGTTGCGGACCCTTGTGATGCTCGCGTCGCGAGGATGGCAGGCCAGCTCTGCGCTCGCCCTCCTCTGGACGACCTCCGGCAAAATATTGTTCCGCAGGATCGCCCGCAGGTGCAGTCGCTCCTTCTCGAACTCAGCCACCGTCGCTCTTCTCCGCCGATCTTTGCGGATCGCCTTCAGGTTGCCTGGAGAGACCGCGGACACGTGCAGGGGTCGAAGTCCGCGGCTCAGTACGACGCTGTTTAGCACCTCAGACCACTTCAACAATCGTAGAAGGTCGTTTGTGTGACAGTGCTTCCTTGCTGTAGCTACCAATCTTTGCAATGCCATCCCTACCAGCTAGGAGGGTCCCCAAAATCACGTATATACACGGAGGCGTTATTTAGAGTAGCTAGCGTCTTGGAGCAGAACCGTACCGGGACCAGTCTGGGACAAAGGTCAACGTACGTTTATGGTGTGCGAAATGGCTGAGAGTGCGAGGGAGAGGGAAGGAGATGAGAGTGGAGGGAGTGACGAGTACGAATATGTCACCCTTACCTCTGCAGAAGTGTTGGAGAAACTGGAGGAGGTGAGCTGATCACTGATATGCAGACCTCTGCTGTAAGAACGGTGTGTCCTTTCTGCAAGCAGGCATGGCAGAACGAGAGGTTTGCTCCTGAGCTACTGGAGCATAAGACGGAGGTCGTGGACTGTGTTCTGGAGCAGATAAAGGAGATGGTGAGGAGGCTTTTTACTCTCAGAGGAAGTTTCACTCCGCTCTGCAGGAGGAGAACCTGAGTCACGTGGGAAGAGGGGACTTTGTCGCTGGAATTCACCGACTTGAGGTGGGTGTGTCTTACTCTTCCGCCCTGTGGGGTGTGGCCTCTCTCACAGTCTGTATATTCCCTCTGGTCACCACACAGCTGGACAGAGTTCAGTATGTCCTCAGGAGCTATCTACGAACTAGACTGGAGAAGGTATCACTTTCCAAGCCCCCCACCAATCCAATTGTATATACTCATCCCCTCTCTCTAGATTGAGAGACATGTACTGCATGTCTTGGAGCAGGAGGCTGATGGCAGCAGTTCATCACGACTTTCTCCTGAGGAGCTTGTCTTTGCCAAGGAGTGAGTTCAGCTGCCTTCTTCTTGCCGAGTAAACAAGGGATAGAAAGAGAGAGAGAATGTGTGTGTGTGCGTTGTCTCCAGGTACGCAGACAACATGGAAGCTCACCTACAGTCTCTGGTACTGCAGCACATGCCTTCCAATCTACAGAAACTGGACCACTCAAAAGCTGGTAAGCCCCTCCTCTGATGAGCTGTCTTATACATTGTGTGCAGTGGTGTGTGTAGTTAGTGTGTGTTGCTGATGCAGTGTCGAGGCCCAATATGGACAGCTATGTGTTTGTCAGAGCTGTGGAGAGGACAGAGCAGGTCAACGTGGACCCTCAGTGAGTTGAACTTCTCTATTTTCGTCAGGTGATCATGTTCATAGGATCTGTGGAGGTTATTTGTGTCATCCATCCTTGCATGATTTGCCATGTGCTAACCACATGCTAACCACATGGGCATCTCATGCGCCCTTTGTCCTGTAGCAGTGCAGACAATGTAGGATATTGACCTGTCTTCAACTGCTGTCATGGCAGTTGTCCAAACACAGCTGGCTGACTAGGTATTGATTTTAAACTTCTTGAGTACTTGCAACGATGTTAATTAAAAAGGTGGGTAGAGAGCTAACTGTGGCTGAGGCCTATAGCTAAAACAAGGCTGGCTGACTAGGTATTGAAACTTCTGGAGTACTTGTGACCAATGCTAACGATGTTAATTAAAAAGGTGGGTAGAGAGCTAACTGTGGCTGAGGCCTATAGCTAAAACACCTGGCTGTCTTTGTCTGGGCTCTGATTAGGATTGGGAAGCCTGAATTTGTGGGTAGCCCTACATGTTTTGTTGGTGCTGGTTTTTACTGGGAGGTCACCATTTAAGTAGTGCAAACAACAGGAGATGACAGCATTGCTCCCTGTTTCCCCCTCTGGCCTACCTAGTAGTGCTGATAGAAGACAATAGCTGTTGCCACCTTCTCACCGGCTTGCACCACATGATGTGCATGTGGAGGGCATGTGTAGATCACACTATGTTTCACCACATACACACACCATCCTGTTGCCAGGGACGAGGACAGGGGGCCAGTTGATCTGGAGCCAGACACCCAGGTCATCGTCAAGTACCGGCCCATCTCCTCTCTGGTCCACTCTGGAGCTGCCAGACTTGTCTGACACACATACTCTGACACCACCCTCTCTTTTTGAAATCTCTCTCATGCCACATGTGTTCACCTGATCTATATACGTATTCCCCTGAGAACTGTGGTGTGATGATTATGTTTTATCCACCCTCAATATTCTGCCGCCCCCTGTTACTAATCATACGAGTTGCCAGTCTGGCTAGCAAGCTCCTACCAAAACTGTGAATTTCAACTCACAGCTGTCGTGTAGCTAGGTCTCTATTACATTGTTCTCTTTTTAAATATTAGGCGAACTTACAGAATATCCTGATATCGGAAGAGTGCATGTGATATGCACATCACAGCCTAAGTGACCCTCAACATGTGATATGCACATCACAGCCTAAGTGACCCTCAACATGTGATATGCACATCACAGCCTAAGTGACCCTCAACATGTGATATGCACATGTTGAGGGAACGTGTCAGGCGTAGAAACACGGTACATACACAACCTAAGTGACCCTCACTTGGTGTGGATAATAATGTTAACCCCTTGTTTACTGGCCAAGCTCCCCAGCCCCAGGTGGCTGGCAAGACAACTCCTGTTTGAGAGAGCTATGGAAGGAAACTCGGAACAAGTTCTGATTCATTTTGCGAGGTACATATACCCTCAAATAAGTGCCCATCTCCGACCACTTTTTCGCACGGTTTGATTACTGCCCTCGTCCTCTGCCAGAAACACAAATTGGGATTCCGCAGTGTCCATATAAGGCAGATTGACCCCCGAGCGAACCCTAGAGGTTGCCACAGTCCAACAAACACATTGTCATGTGTGTACTTATAAATACACTCTGGCGCTGCACAGGTCATGGAAAATTGAGGCGGTGACCCTATCACTGGACCCCGCATTGTATAACACATACGCACAGGTAGGAGTCATGTTGACATTGTTTTGTGGATGTTTGAACCCAGTGGCCCTGTATGTCCGTGAATGTGGGCATCATCCCACTGTAATGAATGCTGGCCGCTGGCTTGCTAACAATAAACATTGCCTCCAAGCATGTCTTGTTACTAAAATTCTCATCTGAAATTGCTGCTAGTGAGCAAACTATAATACACTTGCACATGACGAGAATGACTGAAAGACAATTAAGACACACACCATCACGAAAAGGCGCATAATTGTACAGCAGAATAAAGAGGCAGGTTTTGGAACAGGAATGAAAGTGACATGTGAATGGTCAACTGGTTAAAACATACACGATATTGCAAAACTCATCAGGAACTCACTACGCTGTAGTTTTTGCCTCTATTGCTGTCCCAGTACTCTTCCCTGTCGCATTTGTAGCGGAGGGCAAACTCAATGTCTTCGCCGTTGGCTGGCAGTTCGAATGTGAATCTGTCCGTGTGTCCATCGTTTGCAGAGAACACAGCACTTGTGTCGTGGTAGGAGCGCCATCGGTCGTGGCTCCAGCGAACCATCACCTCCTTATGGAAGGCAATGTTCAGTACTCTGATGACTCCGCGGATCATGCGCGGCTCGTCTCGGACACTCTCCAAGACAATGCATTCGCGGTTGACCCTGTCGTAGAATCCCGGTTCCGAACCGGGCTGGCCAAACCGGAACACTCTTCGTCCGCTGCTGGCAGGGGCCGGAGGTGACAGCTGCCTGATCACAGGCATCACTGGTGGAGGTGAGACGAGAGGGGGAGGGGTGGTGGGCTCCAGGACAAGAAGGGAGTGAGGTGGCTTGGTCGTTGGCTTGGGGGAGACTACTTGTTTTGCAGAGGTCTGCCGCGGCTGGTTATTAGATTCCTTTCTCTGTCTGCAGGAGACGAGCTGGACTGGCTGGAACTCGCAGTTTTCGCTGTAGGGCACGATTTTGTTCTCCGTGTACGACGAGTCTTCGACGCTCAGTTGGTGGATGGCCTCGATGAGCGGTAGACCTTGCGTGTCGGCGAACCGCACGCTCTTGGTCCGTCGCAAGAGCTTCTCGTTCTGCACGCACGACTTGAGCGAACCGTCTCGCTTCACCTTGGGAAAGGAGCGGCTCTTTTGGAAGGGTCTTCCGTCCCAGGAGGTTTCCCCGCTGGTGCGCACGATGGCACTAGAAGTCGAGTAGTAGTCGGCGGTGAGGTACGCGAGATCGTCGGTCGGGCTGCCTCGATCTAGTAGGAGAGCGATGCCTTCCAGACTGAAGGGCGGCGACTGGATGTCGTTCTGAGGGGCCACTGCCCGCCGAGTAGAGTGGTTGAATCTGCTGAAGGCACTCGTGGACGAATGCATGGTTGGAGAACTGTTAGCCATGAACATTAGTGGCAACGGGGCAGCACAGGCCATCTGGTTACGCGGTGCACAGGTGAGCTGTCTACTGAAGTGCTTCGATACCCTTCTGGCCCTAATCCCGATCGCTAGCGTTCACACTGAGCTCAAAAAGCCGCGGCTCTCCTCTTCTGACCACGGTCGGGAAATGGGATCGACGCCAAAAGCCGGAAATCAGAAGGTAGGTGCGCGCGCCGCGCACGTGCAGTCCTCGAGCTAGCTAAAGACCGGGCGGGGAGATCGAGAGACTGATCGAGCGAGCTAGAGTGGGCGTGTTCGTTTTTCATTCTGCCACACTGTGCTATAGGTGAGTTGGGTATATACACGCCAGTGAAGTGAAGGCATTCGAGTGGCTGGCTCTGTTTCCTCTGAGTGTGTTATAGAAGCAGGCATGTGATCATTGCCATTTTTAGTCTCATCCCATGCCCCAGCCGGGGAGCTACCACTGAACACTGCACCCTGGACTCAGAGGAGACTCAGCAACATTCAAAGGAGCCACCACCC
>CASHTH010002532.1:0-45047 GCA_030341885.1 Geodia barretti | reverse complement strand
ACGACTGGAAAATTGTATTCCTCGTGCACAGTGAATATTGCTCCTTTCAGTATCACAAGGGTATCAGAGCGGATCATTTGCTGTAGATAGTGAAAGTTATCAGGATAGATATAGCAGGTGTCGTTACAAAGAGGAGGAGGTGTGGGTTGATCGCTGCTGCTCTGTGATTGGTTAAAAGACTGGGAACCATGGCAACAGCTGCCGAGCTGCAGTAGCAGGAGCGTGGCAGTAGCAACTGCCCCAATTGCTTCCATGACTGATCTACAAAAAATATGTGGAAGTCTCTTCATAGCTATCTAGATATGATGCTTGGCACCTACGTTATCACTCCTTTTTAAATGAAAAGCACTGAAGTGCAAACCCTCGGCGAACGGCGCATGCGCGGTATATTAGTATGCGCGGTCTCCCGCTACTATATAGCTCGCAGAGAGTCTGATACCGGCTAGCTACAGTAGTACATTAGCATGCGAGAGTCGATACATGCCCTTCGTTGTGACTTCTTGTGCCTTCAAAATACACAGAGCAAGCAGACCCGGTCCTGTGCTAAATATAAGCTCATGCGCATTTTCCGCAGCGATAAAAATGGCCGACTACACATTAGCCGTACAATGGTGGAAGCGCTCTAGCTTTGCAACGGAGCGTTTTCAGAGAAAACCGTTCGAAATTTCTGACCTTCATTGCCCGTTCGGTAGGTGGTATCCTTAGTGAGACGAAAGAACACTCGAGAAGTGAGATGAAGAGTAACAGACAGACTGACAGACACACAGACAGACAGACAAACCCAACTACTGTAACCCTCGCTGCGCAGGGTTAACTACACTTTGACTTACTCCAAAGAGAGGACAAAAAAGACAAATTGCAGGTCCCAAACATGTACAGCGTCACACTGCGCCGAGGGTCTGCCCTCGGCGCGCATGCGCAGCGAGGGTACTGCAGTTGTGTGTGTGTCTGTCTGTTACTCTCAGTCTCACTTCTCAGGAGTTTGTTCGTCTCACAAAGGACACGATCTACTTAACGGGCAATGAAGGTAAAAATTTTCGAACGGTTTTCTCTGAAAATGCTCCGTTGCAAAGCTAGAGCGCATCCAGCATTGTACGGCTAATGCCGGTAGACGCCATTTTATCGCTGGGATAATGCGCATGCGCTTATATTCAGCACATGTTTACCTCCACCTGCTCTGTGTATCTTGAAGGCACAAGAAGTCACAATGAATGGCGTGTATCGACTCTCTCCATTGCTGTTGCTAGCCCGTGTCAGACTCTACTAGCGGGAGACCGCGAGTAAACGCACACTAATTATTATTATTATCATTGTTGCACACCAAATAAAGGTGCAAATGAATGTTAGAAGTGTAATGTTCAAAAGGCGAATGAGTACCAAAGCACTGAAGTGCAAACCCTCGGCGCACTGTGACGCGCGCGCGTCCACTAATTGATGGGCTGGGTTTAGTTTTAGCTATTACTCGTGGTCTCTTGCCAGCTCGCGCAGAGTCTGACGCAGGCTACTAGATAGCATACGAGAGGCGATACACGCCCTGCGTTGCATCTTCTGGTGCCTCCGAGGTACGCAGAGCACGCGGATCGATCATGCAGTAGTAAGCCGTTGTGTATTTGCATATTGGCTTTTTCCCGCTCTAGCTTAGCAACGGAGCGTTTTCAGAGAAAACCGCCTTTATTTTATGACCTTCGTCGCCAGTTGGGTAGATGGTATCGTTTCTGGGACGAACAGACGTTCGAGAAGTGAGATGTAGAGTAACAGACAGACACACACACACAGACCCAATGAAAAGCACTAAAGTGCAAACCCTCGGCGAAGTAGCTCGCAGAGAGTCTGACACGGGGTAGCTACAGTAGTAGATAGCACGCGAGAGTCTGATACACGCCATTCGTTATGACTTCTTTTGCCTTCAAGATAGACAGAGCAAGCGGACCCGGCCGAGGTAAGCCTGTGCTAAATATAACCGCATGCGCATTATCCGCCAGCGATAAAATGGCTATTAGCCATACAATGCTGGAAGCGCTCTAGCTCTGCAACGGAACATTTTCAGAGAAACCCACATATTTTCTGACCTTCGTCGCCCGTTGGGTAGATGGCATCGTTTCTGGGACGAACAGACGTTCGAGAGGTGAGATGTAGAGTAACAGACACACGGACAGACAGATCCAACTACAGTACCCTCGCTGCGCATGCGCGCCGAGGGTTTAATGATGATAGAATCTTATTGTATCCATTTGTGCATCATAATCAGTGAAAAATTTGGTATGAGAGTTACCATACAAGCAATTATAGCCAATAGAAGAGTAGGCAAGGTTGAGTGAGTCAGAGATAATAAAGTTAACAAAAAACACTCACTGTCGAGACAACGAGAGATGAACTTCGAGTAGCGATACATGATAATATTGTGTACATAAGAAACCCTTGCTGTATTGAGGACAATTGATGTATGAGAGTTTCTGGGAGATGGCAAATTCTTCTCAGTATTAAGTTTATTGCAACCTGAAGGCATCTTAGGGAGGTGGAGGACAGGGACCAAAGAGTGCAACCATATTATAGAGAGAGACAGTACATTTTGTAGAGAAAAGTCAACACGAATGGATCTGCATAACGAAAGGTGTACAGAACAAAGTTGGCCTTGCGGTTAACGTCTTTTGTGGCTCTGATGATGTCATCTTTATCACTGAGATCAAACGAAAGAAAATGGCCAAGGTGCAGGACTTTATTAGAAAATTTAAGGAAAACTCCATTAAATTAAATGTGGTCAACCAAGGACTGCCGGACATTCTTTCTGAAGCATATCAGTTGAGTCTTTTCAGAATTAAATATCAAACCATGTGATGATGCATAGGAACTGCAAATTGATAGCATTTTGTGGAGAGCAGAGGCACAAGGAGCCAAAAGAATAATATCATCTGCGAAACAAAAAACACCAGCATGCATCCATCGCCAACAACAACCAACACCAGAGAGAGACAACTCATTCAACAAACTATCCAAATATACAGCAAAGAGGAAAGGAGAAAGAACACCACCTTGACAGACCCCATTAGACACTTTGAAGCTTCCAGAGAGACAGTCATGATTCCACTGGACACTCATCCTCTGCATACTGTACCACTGGATAAGAAAATTCAGAATTGCTGGTGGAAAACCTCTCTTCTCTAGTTTCTGAAAAAGAAGTCCGTGATCTACTCTAGCAAATGCTTTGCTCGCATCCAAGAAGCAGCCTAAGACATTGGAACCATTATTTATATAACGAGAAACAACAGATTTCATGAGGGCTGAGCACAGGGTGGTAGACGAGCAAGCCTTGAATCCAAACTGCAAGTGACTACTATGAAGAAGATTTCCATAGTTGAGAAGAATGACATGTGGGGATGAATCTCATTAGTTCAGAACCACAAGCGCTGCGCCTGAGCAAAGCCTTGTGGGGATGAATCTCATTAGTTCAAAACCACAAGTGCTGCGCTCAACTTAGCCTTTATAAACTCGTGGTGCCAGAGAGAGAGGTTGTGGTATGCTCTGCTGATGAGGCCCGAAACAGCTGTCCAGAGCTCCACACCTTTTTTCTCTTGGCATCACATGGTGTATTTGTTCATGTTCAATCAGTTTGCTTAAGGTAGAAGCAAGTGTAATCGGGCGATAATTGGTACTGCTTGTTGGACCCTTCCCGCTTTTAGGGACAGGAATGATAACACAATCCCGGATGCACGGTGGCAGGTAGCCATGCCTAAAACAAGCTGTGAAAAAAATAGCGAGGTCACCTGCGATGACAGACAGGGCCAGCATACCTTTAATGTTCAGAGAAAAGACCAAGGTTATCTGATTTACTATTCTTTAGGTTAGAAATAGCTTGAAGTACGACCATCAACAACAGCTGCTCGTGATGTAGTTGGGTGACTCAATTGCCTAACAGCTGACTAAAAACCGTTTTTTTTCCCTGTCTGCATAGCTTTTGGCAAGTTTTTCTCGAACAAGCCGATGTTGTTTTCGCTTGAGACGACGAACAGATGATTTATATTTTTCTCTTGGTGCTCTTCTTGATATCATAAAGAACACCCGTGATGGAGCCACCAGCTTCTCTCCATACCCTGTACCAGAAATCCACATCTTTCTTCAGATCTTGACAGAAATCTCTCCAGCCAACTAGAGGGCGAGAAGAGGGTGACCGTCTGGGAAAGCAAAGTTTGGAACAGGCAAGTAGAGTAGAAACAAGTTGATGAGCATAATCATCCATTGTATGATGACTGAGAGTAAGATCAAAGGAATTCCAGCTAGTCCAAACAACGTAGATGCGTAGTGAGCGCTTCCTGCTCAGTCTACGGGTAGTTAGAACATAAAGAGGCCATGAAATGAACAACATCTGAGAAAAGCCATAAAACTAAGTTTAATTCTACGGTAGCAGTAGATGAAGAAGTGAAGGAAGAGTCGGATGGGGGGGGGTTGGTGTCGAGTAGACAATACATTTGCAGGTGTATCAGCATCCAGTGTACCAGAGGCACTCTGCTCAGTTATAGTATCAGAAGGTATCAAATCACGGGTGGTTTGCCTAGATTTCTGCCGAAGCTTGTGGTCGGTCGGGGGGGAGGGGGACATCTTCACGTAGAAATAAGCGCCTAATCTTAAAGTCTCGGAGATTTTTCTTTCGTGATAGAAGCAACTTCCAGTCCCAAAGAGAAGACAATTTTATATGTAGAGGCCGAGATGTATTGGATTGCACCTGTTTGCCAACTTGATCAAGACAGAGGGGAGGCAACCTAATAAGGTCAGAAGCTTCACAAAAAATTGGCGGAACGGAGTCAGTACTGTCCAACACTTCAAAGGCTTTTGAAAGATGTTCAACATTAGCCACAAGTTAGCTTCGCTTCTCAGAGTCCCGGTGAATTTGGAGAGGAAAAGAGGCAGCTTCCAGAACACTGCCACAGAAATCCCATAGCGCCTTCTTGGCACTTTCAACAAGCTGACTGCTAAAATTTTCACAAACAGACCTCCTGATTGTATCAACATCCCTTTTTAGACGGAAGGCCTTAAGAAAGGCGAGTACAGGATGAATCAGAATGACACAATTAGATGTAGAGGGTGGGGGAAACAGTAGAGGACGGACCTCCACCTTGGGAAGAAGCAGTACCAAGAGGTTGTGATTCAAGCTGTCCTTCAGACAAGGCTTGTCTACCACTAGACAAGGTGATACCAGGCAACGAACCATCAGGGCTGGGTAGCAGTGATTGGCGCCGCTTTCTTGCCTTCTTCCCAGGAAGGGCCTCTACCTCAGAAGGCGAATATCACTTATTATTTATCAGCACACATTATTTTGGCCCTTCTTTGAGTGAGCAAGTTTAGCACAATACAACTGACCAGTCACATTCCCACAAGTTATTACACCAAGGGAATCTTTCTCAATAGTAGGCAAAAGCAACTGTGGAGATGTGGTACCACCTTTACCAGCAACAGCCATAATACCATGCACATATCAAACAACGCCAAAATAAAAAGTCCAACACTAACAGAACCAAATGAAATGCGCAACAACAAAAGTATAGTGAACACACCTCAAACCCAGAATGTAGCACCGCAACAGTCCGATCAGAGATGACCGTGATATCACGCAGAAACACTAGAAGCCTTATGTACCAGCTAGCGACCGGATGTGTGTGGGTGTTGGTCACATGCAGGAAGAAGATACAGGAAGCAAGTATGTAGCTATATATATATATACGATTTAATATAGGGAACCCTTACCTTTGGCGGAAACGGCGTTCCATATTATAATTTCGTGATCCCGGATTCCGGTTTGCGCAGCGCGCGTGATCTTTGCTCAGGCTAATACATCCCAAAGGGCGCACGCAAGAAAGCGGAAGAGCCGGTGCCAGAGCAGTTGTATTTATAATTGAAGAGATACCTGTTCTCTGCGCCACAATAGCTACTCATGCATGATGGCTTCCAACGAAATTACATCGTGCTGTGACGAAAAGGATTGTTTGGCACTCGCTGGCTGGGGTCTTGGACGAGGCGTCAACATCACTAAAGCAACGCCGTGGGCTGATAAGACGACATTTCAAGTTCGGGAGGTGAAGCCTGAGCATATCATAGTAACCAACGATGGAGAGCTACTGAAAGCTTACAGCGAAGAAGTGCGCAGTCGAACGGCGGTCAGCAGTGAGGTGCAAGCTGGAATACGAGCTGCTAGTACGCCTCTATCGGTCCGTATTGACCTTGAGTACACCCGATCGGCGCTTGCAACCAAGTACATACGCGGAATGAAAATAAAGAAGCGAACCATCTCCTTCCTCACCGAATTTGTTGACGTACCTCAATTGCTGCTCAAGAAAGCGGGGGAAGGGAAATTGGAAGCGGAACCGAAGACGCCGGCGGCTGAAAACGGGCAAAGTTTGCAATCTGAAAGTTCGGTAGAGCACGCAGAGGTACGGCAAGAACGACTGCACGTAGAACCGACCGGAACAACCTTCAATAATGATACGCTGGTGTTTGAAGCAGAAAGGGCAACAATTCAATCAGAAGGGCACCAGATGTGCAAAATGCCTATGTCACACTGTGCCCCCTTCATCGAAGAAGTGCTCGCTATTACAGAGGGTACATCATTCGAAGAGCGCTTGATTTCATGGGTAAAGCTTTGCCTCAAAAGTAACGGTTATGACTGCGACTCACCAACAGAGGACCAGAAGCAGAAAATGTCGGAAGAGATTGAAAACCTTCTTGATCGCTTTGTCCAAGAGTTCGGAGTCACACACTATGTGAGTTCCATTGAACTGGGTGCTCTTGAGTACCAAGAACAGACATCAAGTGAGTTTCTCCAGAGTGCAAAATTTAAATCAAGCGCTTCAGTGACAGCTGCCACATATGGAGGAGCAGAGGCTTCAATCACGCAAAAGATTACAAAGGCTACAAAACAAAAGAGGTCAGAGTGGAAAAGGATTGGCGTAATGGAGAATGACGTAGTGACAAAGGAAGCGGTCATAGGTTGCTCACTCACGCCAATCAGTCGCCTCATAAAAAAGCCACACTTGCAGCAAGCTCTCAAGAACAGCATCGACAAGTATAATGTCCAGGAAACTTCGAGAGGTATTCCACATAGCTAAAATAATAGTTGTTGGTTGTAAGCAATAACCTCAAGGTGCTGTTTGTTCTGTCGTTCAGCCCATAAGTACGAAATCACAAGGCATCAATAATTTGCCTCTTGCTGGCCAACGGCCAATGGGTGCACTGTAATACTACTGTAACCATAATTATAGTGTATTTCTGCAGGGAATTAGACTAGCTATTTGCTAAACGTTGAACTGATTGATGTTTATCGGCTTCTCGGAAGTAGGAACAAGTGCCTGCCTTATAACCAAGCTCTATACTTTTCCACTGAATGAATGACACTTAACCATGCACAGGGCTACTGTATCATTCTGCTATGGCTGATACAATGTCGTCACATGTACCCAATGTATTATGAAAAAGACACTTGAGCAACCCTGTGGCTTCTCGAGCTCTTTACACCATATTGACACAATGTTCTCACATTACCCTGAGCCTAAAATGAATGGCTTTTGTTTACGCACTGTCGACTAGGCTTACACATGACTGTTGGCACATTATGCCCAGCAAGCTAAAATAATAGCAAGCACAGGGATTAGCTAACCCTGTGCTTTTCGCTAACAATCCCCTACTGCTGACACATTGTCATCACATGCAGTAGCATAGAGCTACATGGAGTTCTTTTCTCCACTGCAGGTGGTGGTCCCTATTACATTATGTTTGGTGATGGCCTCGGTGACCAAAAATATATCGCTGTTGACCACACCCAATCCTCAAGACCTCTCAAGGGAACAGAGGATGTGAATGAAGCTGAAGGTTTCATGGTGGAGGTGCTGGATGACTCAAACCCCGGCACCCACTTGGAGTTCTCTCTCACCAGTTCTTTCCCCATGTACAGAAAAAAGTTGGAGGAAGAAGAAACAAATTCAGACGGCAAAACAAGCACGAAATCCTCTGCTGGAGGTGTTCGCAGCAAGACACACCCACTTGACTACTACCTCGAAACACACGTCAACAGCTTTGGAAGAGGCAGTGTTCTGCGCATGCAAATGAATTCAAAGTTGAAAAACATTCGTCTCCAGTTGAAGCAGAGGAAAAATCCCAGGATTACGTGTGATACGAAGCAGTGGCGGAAGGGAAGAGAGGCCTACTACATCCAGTGTGTCCATTGGCCTTGCAATGGCTACCTCTGCGTCAAAGAGATAGGAGGTACCGACAGACAGAAAGAGTACCGAGTGTGCATTAGGCCATCTGTTGAAAGTGACAAAGGTGATGGAAGAAGAGTATTCATGCTCTTCCAACTGAAATCTATCTAGTGTTAAAATTATACCACAATTTTAAAGTGTATTACTACCCTTATCCTGTCCAACTTACGATTCGTTACTTTTGGCATTGTATTATATATATCTACAAAAGGGTCGGTCCTTTAAGAGAGAGAGACAATACAATTCAGTTGTTCTACCTACCTTCTGTACCTTCACACACAATGCCAAATTCCCAAGTTACTATAATATGCGTATTTGAGGCTTACTAAGAGTTGTATTTCCTTCATTTTTGTGGGCATAACACCCCTACTTGCAGATACAAGCCTTTCCCAGCTGCGTAACTGCATTGTTATGTCAGCAAATCAAAGTTTTCTCCACCAAATTCTGTGGACAATGCCTTTTGGTGCTTGGGTAGCTAGCTAGTCCACTTGGGGTTTCAGAATCATAATGATGAAGAACACAAGAAAGTTTCAGATGAAAAGGAAGTGATGGGTATTAGCAAAGTTGAAAAGGTAGCTATAGTCTTGATTTGCTGCCATGTAATGCAAAAATGAGTAAGCCTCAAATACGTATTAGAGAGTCGGTAGACTCTCTATATAGGGATGACACGGGTGAAATCTCACGTGATCCGCGTACAAAACGACTAAAAACTCGGTGAGAATCACTTCCTAGGCCTTCAAAACATACTAGCAATAGTCTACGGGCCCATATCTACCTATACCTGTCCCCCAAGAGCTCATACGCACCTTCAGTCGTCCACGGGAGAATTTGCTGCATGGTTACGGTCGTAGCGCCAATTGGCTTAGCTATCTGGAATAGGTCTAGCTACCATATCCTGTCAGTTACATGAAATTAACATTGTGACATAGATTTTGATGGGGTACAAGATGGAGGTGGAGGTGGAGGTTGACGGTGTACCTCTGAGGATTGGTGGGATTGCCAAGGGTTCTGGTATGATCCCTCCAGGGCACACAAGGATTGTATAACTTCACACCCAAATATACCTTTTAGTGGCTGATAACCACTGTGTTATATATTCAATGTGCAGGTACGTATTAGTTAACGTATAGGTGGTGAGGTGGTACAGGATATACTCCGAGGCAGTTGACTATACTGGACGAGGGCGTAGCCCGAGGCCGGTATAGTTAACAGGCGAGGAGGATTTTCTGTACGTGCCAAGACGCCTGACATAAACTGATTTGTAGTCCAACTAGCCAATCACAATGCTGAATTTCTGCTGTGTCATCCTGCACTAATGTACAATTTGCACTACACCTAGTGCTAGATGTTGGGATAAGGACATCCTGTCCAATACTATACCAGAGCAGCCATCAGCCCACAGCTCACAATACAGCGTATATTCCTACACCGGGTTGTTTGAAGTTGGACTACATATGTGGTTATTGTAAAGCAAAAATTTTCAGGGAAGCTAGCTATGAATATTAGAGGCAGCTGCAGTGTTGCCACAAGTTATACAGCTGGGGAAAAGCCCTGTACCAGTAGACAAGGGTGTTATGCCCATAAATATGAAGGAAATACAACTATTAGTAAGTCTCAAAAACGTACTTAGTAATCTGGGAATTTTAGTATCAAAGCCCACAATGTGACTGAACATCCTGTTCTCCTATTCTCGCGACCGATTTTGTATGCTATATTACATTTTTTCTTCACCACTAATTTCTTTTGTTCATACTTCCCACTGACCATTAATCTCATTTATTAGTATGAGAAAATCTCCAAACAAAAAGTATAATAGGTCTTTTTTTCTGCACTTCCCAGCAATATTGTTGCTGCAGCGTATGATCGGAATTTGGAGGTGTGTGGAACACGTATTCGAGCGTCAGTATAGGGATGGCACGGGTCAAATCTCACGTAATCATCATCCGCATACAAAACGCCTCAAATCTTGGCGAGAATGACTCCCTAGGCCTTCAAAACACACTAGCAATGGTCTACGGGTCAATATCTAGCTATAGATGTACCCAAAGACCTCATATGTACCTTTAGTCCTTCACGCGAGAAGTCACTCATACGCGATTTCACGATTTTCGCGTAATTATATTCTTGACCTTCTTCTTCTTCTTTATTTGCTGCCTTATTGAATTACAGCAGGGAAGCCACGATGCATGAAATTGGACAAACGAAAACGTGATGACAAACATGAAAAGGGAAAGCACAAATGTACTTCCGCACAGTGATGAAACACTTTTTTTCCATAACGGATGTTGCTAAAATTCCGACATATTTCAGACATACTAAGAGGTGTATTTCCTTTATTTTTTATGGGCATCACACCCCATTCCACGCCCCATTCGTGGTTCTTCAAAATTTGCATTTTTGTTTGAAGGTTGTGCCACATGTTTTGTGTCCTGAGTCGGTTGTGTAGCATGCAAATGACCAAAAGACAGAAAGCTCAGGAAAAATTCTAAATTTGAGGATGTCACCAATTTTAGATTATGCGGGTATGAGTTAGCTATAGCTAGTTGGAGTGGAACAGACAACTCAGGCTAATAAATTAGGAATTATAATAGACACTGCTACTACTTGTCTCACAATCATAGGGATACCGTTGCAAACCTACATGTCTAACAAGACTGAGTGGAAGCTTTCTCTTCATGCTTGCTGACCAACTTTTCCTTGATTTCACTTTTCTCTTTCAGTATGACCTTTAACCCACCAGAGTGCACCATAGGCTATGTGGCTCATCTTCATCATTGGACAACTTCCTGACTCGTCCTTTCCATAAAAAACAAAATGTCTGCACTCTTGCAACATGAAGCCTATGTTTCAGATTATGGGAACTTTGGAACGTCAGACTAAATTGACTGACTAACAGCCATGTAGCTAGCTACTATAGCTCCTCCCTGCGCATGCATACTGAGGGATAAATGCAAGCTAAAAGGTTTGAACATTATAATAACACAGCATTTACTAAACTACAATACTAAGTTTCAGCTGATACAAAACAAAATATTCTATCATTAGTCAATGAACATCGTTACAAGACAATTAATATTTTCCCTGCAATATGAATGGGGAGGGATAGTTTGATTTAGCCCTCGCATTCTTAGAATATTTCCTAAGACCAGGTAACTTTTGGAAAAGCTTCATCCTTAGAAGAAGTAGGATGGGAGGAAAAAACATGAATGTTAGGCAGAGAAAAACAACAGTAAGGTATGTCAAAGAAAGTACAGCATATTCTGAATTTACACTAGAAACATGTGCAACATTCAAAGACATGTATAACGGAAATCCAAGGAAAAGTGTGATTGTTAGAAAATATACCAGTAATATGACAGACTTAGTTTTAAATATAATATCTCTATGAATATTTTTAGTGAGTAAAGCAAGCACAAGTGCCGACACCATAATCAAGCCTTGATAGAGGCTCAGTGCTCCAAACCAAGCATAGTAGCTCTCAGAATAACACTGTACCTTCACCTCGATAACATTGTCATGAGTAATTCTCTCCAGGTCTGAGGTGGTAAATTCGAACATCCCTGTCCAAACTGAACACACAATAACATCTACAGCTGCTAGTGCAAGAACCTTTATGCCCAGCACTGTATCCTGTAGGAATATACCTGGTTTTTTTAACTGAACAAAAATATGATAGAGTCTCCAAGTTTTGGCAGTCAAAGTTCCAAGTATAAGTGTAAGACCAAGAGGGAGACACCAGGCTTGAACAGCACAGAGTGAGGCCATACTTACTGACGTAGTAGGTGCCACCTTTTGAACAGTAAAACACAGGTAGGACACTATAAGGATGTAACACCCAACAAAGGCCAGCTGTCCCAGACGATAACTGGATGCTCTAACGGCAGGAAAGCTGCGGTACACAAGAGTCAGGGTGTGTACACAGATAATTAGGGACAGTGCTATAGCAGTAATGAGTACAAAGATACTTGCCAGGGCAGGATGTACAACCAATTTATGTGATTTAAAAAAGCTCTCTACAAATTCACTATCTCCCACAATCAGCAGCTGCTTTTTGTCCTCATCATAGTAACCAATAACAACACTGGCGTTGTTCACCACCTGCTCAAGTGAAACTGTTGCACTGGTGTACCCATTTTCTTATGGAAGGATACATGTCCTGATGCTCCCTCAAAACTTAGTTTCACTACCTCCTTGAGGATGATGTCAGTTGCTTTTTTCTGACCATAGGTGTAGTTACTCAAGTCCACACCTATCTCATTAAGTCTCGGTATTGAACTATTGAGAGCAAGTGCAAGAGACCACACTGCATCATAGACTGGGTTGGCCCATTCTGTGGTTGAGCCATTCACCCTTGCCTGGTACTTTCGAAAATACTCGGCATATGTTCCACCGGAGACCATCTCAGTGACGCCATCCCCAGCAAGTTGTAGATGTGTCAACAGAAATCCCTTCATGACTTGAGTAATGTCTTCAACAGAACACACATAGTGGCGATGGTTCAGTGTAAAACTTGTAGGGTGATTAAAGTAAGAGTATCGAACTCCAGCAAGCACAAATTGGTATGTTGGAAAAGTAAGTTGGTGGTAACGCCTCCTAATGAGACACATCATTTTATGAACCACAGTCCATGTACTTAGCACTACTATAACCCTGAGGTGTTTATCAATAATTGTTGAAAGGGGAAAGCTAACACCTGATACTGGAGCTGAAAAGGCAATTCTGCCTTGTGGAAACACTCGAGGCAGTTCTTGAACAAGCAGGTTATAGGCAGTGAGAAACACAAATTTATTTTCTTCATAGAGAACGGCTACCGATTCCCAATTATTCTCCTTCATTAGATGCAAGGCTAAAAAAACAGTTGAATAAGATGAACCGACTGTGCCAAACGAATATCTATATGTACTGCGATCTGTAAACTTTGGAGAAGTGGCAGTATGAAAGTTGAGAATAGAGACACTTTCCTGGCTTGTGACACGTGATACATAATCTTCCGAGTCTGAACACACAGGGCCTACAATCCCAAGCAAACCTTACACCACTGTGGAAGAATGACGAGACAAAGTTGACTGCTGTATGTCCTAAGAGGTTGCAGGCAGAGTTGCTTAGTGCATTTGCATGGAGCAATAAAATCAATAGGCAAGCAAAAATTGATACGTTAGGATACAAAAATAACTTATGTGAAGTTAAAACAACAAACTCATTATAATAATATATATATATATATATAATATATAATTATATTATAATTATATATAGTATGTGACAACACCTAAAATCCAGCAACTTACATGGCTTACGGGACGACCCTTTTTACAGAATATTAAGCCTCTTATAGTTCAATGGCTGCAGTGAAACTTTTCCAGCAGCTTCTCCTTGTAGGCTCCCTACTGATATTGGTGAGCCACCAACTGAAAAGTGAGGAAGATTATCAACAGCAAGAGATCAATTTTCTGCTCCTGTTGTCTTTTGAAATTGAGGATCCGACTCCAGAACAGCCGTGGTTTATTGATGGGCCGATGAATCTTCCAGCAGCAGAGCTAGCAGTGGAGCAAATAAACCAGAGATCAGACCTTTTGGCAGGCTACATGATCAACATGGCTGTTGCAAACTCTGCCTGCAACCTCTTAGGACATACAGCAGTCAACTTTGTCTCGTCATTCTTCCACAGTGGTGTAAGGTTTGCTGGGATTGTAGGCCCTGTGTGTTCAGACTCGGAAGATTATGTATCACGTGTCACAAGCCAGGAAAGTGTCTCTATTCTCAACTTTCATACTGCCACTTCTCCAAAGTTTACAGATCGCAGTACATATAGATATTCGTTTGGCACAGTCGGTTCATCTTATTCAACTGTTTTTTTAGCCTTGCATCTAATGAAGGAGAATAATTGGGAATCGGTAGCCGTTCTCTATGAAGAAAATAAATTTGTGTTTCTCACTGCCTATAACCTGCTTGTTCAAGAACTGCCTCGAGTGTTTCCACAAGGCAGAATTGCCTTTTCAGCTCCAGTATCAGGTGTTAGCTTTCCCCTTTCAACAATTATTGATAAACACCTCAGGGTTATAGTAGTGCTAAGTACATGGACTGTGGTTCATAAAATGATGTGTCTCATTAGGAGGCGTTACCACCAACTTACTTTTCCAACATACCAATTTGTGCTTGCTGGAGTTCGATACTCTTACTTTAATCACCCTACAAGTTTTACACTGAACCATCGCCACTATGTGTGTTCTGTTGAAGACATTACTCAAGTCATGAAGGGATTTCTGTTGACACATCTACAACTTGCTGGGGATGGCGTCACTGAGATGGTCTCCGGTGGAACATATGCCGAGTATTTTCGAAAGTACCAGGCAAGGGTGAATGGCTCAACCACAGAATGGGCCAACCCAGTCTATGATGCAGTGTGGTCTCTTGCACTTGCTCTCAATAGTTCAATACCGAGACTTAATGAGATAGGTGTGGACTTGAGTAACTACACCTATGGTCAGAAAAAAGCAACTGACATCATCCTCAAGGAGGTAGTGAAACTAAGTTTTGAGGGAGCATCAGGACATGTATCCTTCCATAAGAAAAATGGGTACACCAGTGCAACAGTTTCACTTGAGCAGGTGGTGAACAACGCCAGTGTTGTTATTGGCTACTATGATGAGGACAAAAAGCAGCTGCTGATTGTGGGAGATAGTGAATTTGTAGAGAGCTTTTTTAAATCACATAAATTGGTTGTACATCCTGCCCTGGCAAGTATCTTTGTACTCATTACTGCTATAGCACTGTCCCTAATTATCTGTGTACACACCCTGACTCTTGTGTACCGCAGCTTTCCTGCCGTTAGAGCATCCAGTTATCGTCTGGGACAGCTGGCCTTTGTTGGGTGTTACATCCTTATAGTGTCCTACCTGTGTTTTACTGTTCAAAAGGTGGCACCTACTACGTCAGTAAGTATGGCCTCACTCTGTGCTGTTCAAGCCTGGTGTCTCCCTCTTGGTCTTACACTTATACTTGGAACTTTGACTGCCAAAACTTGGAGACTCTATCATATTTTTGTTCAGTTAAAAAAACCAGGTATATTCCTACAGGATACAGCGCTGGGCATAAAGGTTCTTGCACTAGCAGCTGTAGATGTTATTGTGTGTTCAGTTTGGACAGGGATGTTCGAATTTACCACCTCAGACCTGGAGAGAATTACTCATGACAATGTTATCGAGGTGAAGGTACAGTGTTATTCTGAGAGCTACTATGCTTGGTTTGGAGCACTGAGCCTCTATCAAGGCTTGATTATGGTGTCGGCACTTGTGCTTGCTTTACTCACTAAAAATATTCATAGAGATATGTTTAAAACTAAGTCTGTCATATTACTGGTATATTTTCTAACAATCACACTTTTCCTTGGATTTCCGTTATACATGTCTTTGAATGTTGCACATGTTTCTAGTGTAAATTCAGAATATGCTGTACTTTCTTTGACATACCTTACTGTCGTTTTTCTCTGCCTAACATTTATGTTTTTTCCTCCCATCCTACTTCTTCTGAGGATGAAGCTTTTCCAAAAGTTACCTGGTCTTAGGAAATATTCTAAGAATGCGAGGGCTAAATCAAACTATCCCTCCCCATTCATATTGCAGGGAAAATATTAATTGTCTTGTAACGATGTTCATTGACTAATGATAGAATATTTAGTTTTGTATCAGCTGAAACTTAGTATTGTAGTTTAGTAAATGCTGTGTTATTATAATGTTCAAACCTTTTAGCTTGCATTTATCCCTCAGTATGCATGCGCAGGGAGGAGCTATAGTAGCTAGCTACATGGCTGTTAGTCAGTCAA
The DNA here is from genome assembly GCA_030341885.1 of Geodia barretti. Lineage (NCBI taxonomy): Eukaryota > Metazoa > Porifera > Demospongiae > Tetractinellida > Geodiidae > Geodia > Geodia barretti. The sequence continues at coordinate 28,982 of CASHTH010002532.1, read as the reverse complement.
TTTAGTCTGACGTTCCAAAGTTCCCATAATCTGAGACATAGGCTTCATGTTGCAAGAGTGCAGAAATTTTGTTTTTAATGGAAAGGACGAGTCAGGAAGTTGTCCAATGATGAAGATGAGCCACATAGCCTATGGTGCACTCTGGTGGGTTAAAGGTCATACTGAAAGAAATCAAGGACAAGTTGGTCAGCAAACATGAAGAGAAAGCTTCCACTCAGTCTTGTTAGACATGTAGGTTTGCAACGGTGTCCCCATGATTGTAAGACAAGTAGTAGCGGTGTCTATTATTAATTCCCAATTTATTAGCCTGAGTTGTCTGTTCCACTCCAACTAGCTATATAGCTAACTCATACCCGCATAATCTAAAATTGGTGACATCCTCAAATTTAGAATTTTTCATGAGTTTTCTGTCTTTTGGTCATTTGCAACCGACTCAGGACACAAAACATGTGGCACAACCTTTAACAAACAAAAATGCAAATTTTGAAGAACGACGAATGGGGTGTGATGCCCATAAAAATAAAGGAAATACACCTCTTAGTATGTCTTAAATATGTCGGAATTTTAGCAACATCCGTTATGGAAAAAAAGTATTTCATCACTGTGCAGAAGTACATTTGTGCTTTCCCTTTTCATGTTTGTCATCACGTTTTCGTTTGTCCAATTTCATGCATCGTGGCCTTTCCCTGCTGTAATTCAATAAGGCAGCAAATAAATACTATAAAACATTACATCGACTGTGCTGATGCTGATCGCTCCTTTTTCTGAACATTCCTTGTTTTCCTGATAAAATATCTAGATAGACAGCTATTAGAGCATCGGTAGACACTCTATATAGGGATGGCACAGGTCAAATCTCACGTGATCTGCACACAAAATGCCAGGGTATAAACTGAAGAAACCCATGTCACTTTATTGAAAACCTTACTGCACATGCAAAAGTGCCAGAAGCTGCATGCTTCCTGCACATTCAGAAAAGTGCTGTGATGCTAGGTACCATGTCAATCTCTATATACTAAGTACTACCGTACTTAGTGATACTAGGTTTCTGTAGTTCAATCCCAAGCCACACCCCTTAGCGAACTATGTGGTTCCGATGAACCGCACGACCCCAAAATCAGCTCCAGTCACAAAGACACTCATCCCGGTCTCTGGGTGATGTTGGGGAGGGAGGAGAGGGAGAGGGTGGAGGAGGAGAGGGAGGGAGGAGGGTGGGGGAGTGAGGAAGAAGAGGGAGGGTTGGTGAGGGAGACTGCTTGGCTCGAGGTCCAGTTCTGAATGCATGCAAATGAAAATGTATGAAAGAGAAAATTTACTGGTGCATGCGCACAATGTTAGGGTGGGGCCGTCGTATTTCAGTTTCAGTCACAAAAATGGCTGAAGAGTTTCTCCGCGACTATCCAGGGCTGAGGCCCTTCGTTCTCTCCGACGTCCAGCTCACTGGAACCAGAATCGGCGGCGGAGCCTACGGCAAAGTGGAAGAAGTGGTCGTTCTGGTGGGCGCCGCAGCGAAAACGATTTACGCCGTCTTGCAAGGAGGGGATGCAACGACCGCCGAACTGCCTAAGGCCGCGACCGAGTTCGTGAGGGAATGTCAGCTTATGAGCACCCTCCGCCACCCGAACATCGTCCAGTTTCTGGGCGTCGCTTTCTTTCCCGACTCGCGACTACCAGCCCTCGTCATGGAGCGACTGCTGACGAGTCTTCACGACTTGCTGGCTCCGGACCCGCCCCCTCCGTCCGGCGCTGTCACGCCGCTATCTTTCTTCTCCATGGCCCTCAAGTGCTCCATACTGCACAACGTATCGTGTGGCCTAGCCTACCTCCACGAGCGATCGCCGCCCGTCATCCACCGCGACTTGTCGGCCAGAAACGTTCTCCTGGACTCGGAGATGGTGGCCAAGATAGCGGACTTGGGCGTGGCTCGTATCGTTCCTCGTGTGACAGCTGCAGCCACCATGACAAAGGGACCTGGGGCCTCAGTCTACATGCCTCCAGAGGCTTTTGCACCAACTCAATCGAATACCCAAAAGTCGAAATACGATGCCAGCATTGATGTATTCTCGCTTGGAGTTGTCACCATTTTCGCAATCGGTGAAGTCTTCCCTTGTGATCCTCTGGAGCACAACTATCTCAATGATGAAACTGGGTTGCTAGTAGCTCGCACTGAACTACAACGACGCGCTGAATACATGCGATATGTAAACGAGCAACTCCGTGCCTGTGGTCAGCTCCGTGGGGACCACCCTCTCATTCGGCTGATCCAGCATTGCCTGCACAACGGTCCTCACAAACGCCCGAGCATTCGTGAGGTGCTTCGTCTGTTGGAAGAGGCCAGAGCTGGTGTTGGAGATGAAGGGAGTGAGAGGAACAAACGTGAACTGGTACGAGCTCTTCAGACCCAGCCCAGGAACCAGGTGAGGGACTGTACACTCATTAGGTATGAGTTGATGTGTTGACAACATTCTACCAGAATTTGGAGCGTGTTCTCCGAGACCTGGTGATAGAGAATGCAGATCTCCAGTCCCGTGTGCAGGCTAAAGACATGGAGTTAGTTGCAGCACAGCAGCAATTGAGACGTAATGTGAGTCTAAATTATGATTAAGTGGCACAGTCAAGTGTTGTGTGTTTTTAACCCTCGGCGTGCATGCGCAGCGAGGGTTACGGTAGTTGGTTTGTGAATGTCTGTGTGTGTGTCGACGCTTATTCTGGCACTACAGGCTACGAGGCGGCCCATTAGCGATACCAGCGGATTCAGAACTACGGGAGCCTGAAAATTATTAGGCGATTTTCCTGAAACGACTTCGTTCGAGAGATATGCCGTGAAAACAAGCGAAAAAGCCAAATCGCACTGGCTTACCGCGACCTGATCCGCTCGCTCTGTGTACCTTGGGGGCTCAGGAAGTCACAACGAATGGCATGTATCGACTCCTGCATGCTATCTACTACTGTAGCTAGCCCGTGTCTGACTCTCCGCGGGCTACTAGCGGAAGACCACGAGTAAACGCATACAAATAGCCGGCCCAGCCCACCCATCAATTTGCAGTATCGCGCATACGCAGTTCGCCGAGGGTTTGCACTTTAATTTTAATTGCAGGAAGAACATTGGCAAGCAACTGAGAGGGAGAATCAGACACTCAGACAATAGCTGACAAGAAAAGTATGATTTGGATGACTGCCACTCTCTCTGATTTCTGCAGGAGACAGAGCTGACAGGAAATAAAGCAGAGCTGACGAGAAAGGAGGCAGAGATGACGAGGGCAGAGGAGACTATCAGGAGAGAGCAGCAGCAGATTCAGGAGATGAGACAGAGAGTTAGTCTAGTGTGTGGATTTGTGTGTTGTGACTAGAGGTCCTCCTGACTGCAGGAGACTGAGTTAGTGCAGGCCACAGATAGGGAGATAGCTCTGCTTCAGCATCAACTAGGGGAAAAGGTCAGTCATGAATGGTATACCCTCAATTCACTGACTATGAATATCAGTATAGCTCCAATTTTTCACTCACAATGTGGAGCAAAAATTGTTTCAAATTTCCCTCCTTTGTCATCGACAGTCTTTCTGGACTCAAAAGCAGCAAACTTTTGTGGCAGGCAGACTACTTTTTTATTTCTTACTTAGCGAGCTCGGTAATTTATTTTTGTCGATGCGTGGACTTCTAAATCTTCTGAAGTTTCTGGTCTCTAAATTGCATGCAATGACATACGTATGTTGCACAGACTCCCCTGGGGTTTGCGAATGTGCCGGTCAAGGTAAGTCCCATTGTCACACTCCTCCAGCCCCTTCCCTCCTCCCTTTACCACTGTCCCTGTCAACGTCTTCTCACTTGGCCTACCAGCGAGAAAGTAACACTCGTTTGCTATTAAAGCTGCACCGAATTTGAACGGTGTACGCATTGCATATCTCTAAAGAGGTTGGCCTCGTCCATGGAAGAGCCTTGGGGGTAATCCTTGTGTTCAACACTATAGCTCTGCACTGAACTGGTACGAGCTCTTTGGATCCAACCCCAGTTTGGTTTGAACTCAAATCAGCACTGAATTCATTTTGACTTCCAGTCTTGTACGTTGGTCGATCGGAGCATTGGGACACGTGACAACGATTGGAGATTCTTCAAACATAGTGTGTGTTAGGCAATGCTTGACTCGATTTTTCCCTTCATGTCAGAGTATGAAGTAGCGGTTTCTTTTCGCAGCTCTATTGCTATATCTATATATAGCCATGTTAGACATTGCCTTATAGTTTGCCAAACACAAGGTTTTCACTTGTTATTCACTCTTCACTCTCTGTCTGTCCCAGCAGTCTTACACATGTCAGGTCAATGGACCTGGTCTAACATCAGCCACAGTCAACCAACCAACACACGTCCTAGTCCAACTAACTGACTCTAGCGGTAGACCATACTCACTTCCACTGAATGTCACCGCACAACTTGAGCTCGTTTCAAAAGCCACACCCACAAATCAACCTGAAGCCACACCCACTAGTCCACCCGTAGTGACTGTCACCGACAAAACGATGCCCAGTAGTAGATGGCCGTGGTCTAAAAAACCTCCCTCCCAATACGAGGTGTCGTACACACCAGTCAGTCGAGGCCAACACAAACTCCACGTTGAAGTCAACGACAGAGAAATCAATGGCAGCCCCTTCACTGTGACCATGTACCCTGACCCCAGACAACTAGGCCACCCAGTGAGGACTGTAACTGGATTGAACCTTCCATATGGCATTGCCTTCAACAGTAATCAGGAGATGATTGTCAGTGAATGGGGTGGTCATAGATTGTCTATCTTTGACATCAGAGGACAGAAAATTCCAACATTAGGATCACGTGGTGACAGTCCAGATCAGATGATACACCCTGCAGGCATAGCAACTGATGATACGGACAATATTTATGTGAGCAGTTGGCACAAGCTGCAGAAGTTCACTAGCAGTGGTGAACTGATCAAATGTATTGGTCGGAGGGGCAGAAAGGAGGGGGAGTTTGATGATCCACGTGGAGTGACACTGTATGACAATCAAGTGTATGTGTGTGATTGCAATAACCGTCGCATTCAGGTGTTTGACCCGAACTTGAACTTTGTCCGATCCATTGGCTCACATGGCAAAGGAAGAGGTGAATTAGATGCACCACATGATGTCAAATTTGACACTGCCAGGAACATGTATGTAGCTGAGTGGGGTAATCGGAGAGTGCAAGTAATGGACACCAGTGGCCAATTCATACGAGTATTTGGTCAGGAAGGAGAGGGAAAACTGTGTGGACCATCAGGTCTTCATATTGCTGACAAGTATGTGTATGTGTCTGATTGGAGTGGTAATTGTATTGTAGTGTATGAGACCTCAGGTCAGTTTGTCACCTCATTTGGAAGGCCTGGTCCGAAAGAAGGAGAGTTTAGTAGACCATTCTGTATCACCTCTTGTGTTGATGGTTTTATACATGTATGTGACTATCGTAACGAAAGAGTTCAGATATTCTAGAACACCTGCACTGCTACTGCATCCTTATATACATTTTATCATAACGTTCGATCTCTAGACCCCACCCCCTTTTCCTACCACTTGTTGCTCTCCTTCACCTGACTTTACAGATTATAATTATTATAACAACGTTGTTCTATTATCCAATGTTCCATGTAACTGTAAGCATTGTAGTCTATGATGTAATAATTGTATGTATTTCATGGTTGGAAAGGTCCATTTTATTGTGCTGATGTTTTTTTGACAGTTGAAACACATATTCCTCATTTCGTTAATTAGCATGTTTTGTAACACGTATATAATATTGACTCATGCATTATACTATTCGTGTTAATTAGTCTTGTAGTCAGCACTCATATAATACTGTGTCTTTCATAAAGATTTCTCTCCTGTGGAACGATCTTGAAATATTACGGTAATCTGACAGTTTTTAAAATTCACACGTGGAGTTTGATACATTATGTGTGGTTGATATGTTATTTATGTGGGCCACCATGCACCACATAATACACCTGCACTATATTCGTTGGATGATAGTTGACAACATATATACATTACGTAATGATGACGTCATAAACAATGTTAAGAGTTGTTCTCAAGGCAGGAGGCTAGGGAGGATGTTGGAGCAGTTGATTCCTCGATGAGTGGCTTTTTCTGGTTTGACAAACAGTCCGTGAGAAGGCTTGCAGCAAAAGTAGCCATGTCCCTTCACCGACCCATCGTTCTTTCCATCTGCAGAGGAGAGGGAGTGAAAGAGTTGAAGGGGTTAATGAGCCAGGGGTTAAAATGTTTTGCACTGCAATGTTTTGGATGCCATGGGTATCTCCTTAAATAAGCAGAATTTCATGTATAAAGTATTAGCGCCTAACCCCCATATAAATTCTTATGGACTTAGAAGGCTCTGGACACATGGCTTTCAGTTTTTTGCACATAATTACTTACAATCACGTAGAACATTACGGTACGTGTATTGTCCATCACGTAATATATCCTTGCATTCAGACGACTAGATAGGCTTGCATTGTGCGTCAATAACTAGTAGTCAATCCCAAGCCACACCCCCTTAGCAAACTGGGTGGTTCCGATGAACCGCACGACCCCAAAATCACAAAGACACTCATCCCGGTCTCCAGAGTGACGTCGGGGAGGGGGAGGGGGAGAGGGAGATGGGTGGAGGAGGAGAGGGAGGGAGGGGAGTGGGGGGAGTGAGGAAGAAGATGGAGGGTTGGAGTGGGAGACTGTGCGAGGCTGCTTGGCTCGAGATCCAGTTATGAATGCATGCAAATGAGAAATGTATGCAAGGGAAGAAAGAGAAAAGAAAGCAGACTTTTAGTTTGAGCAATACATTAGCTATATGCTCCAGAACAAGTGGTTGGTAGAACGCTATGTTTTTACTGGTGGCCTTTTTTCATAGGTTCAACAGCCAATTTTGTTTTATGTGCTTGTTATAAAGTAGTTTTGTGAGCTTAAGTGAATATCAACTTCCTGTTTTGACCACGAGAGCAGGTGTGTATATACTGACTTTGTGGTATTGGAGGTGTTGAGTCTTCGTTTGTTGACGGGAGGCGAGGGATGAGGGGAGGGGGAGGAGAGGGAGGAGTGAGCTGGAAAGTCAGTGGAATCAGTAGTTGGGCCACTGTTGGTAGAGGACCACTGGAGGTTGCTGCTACTGCTGGAGGAGGGAGTCTGGAGAAGAAGTGAGAGAGAGAGCTGTGTGGGTTAAACGTGCTACGACACAGTTGCTGCACATTTTTTTACCAAATGTACGTATCTTCTCAGCTGGTCTTTTGACCTTAGGAGGGAGGTAGGAATACCCGTGGCCGGGTTTACAGATGAAGTATCTTACTCCGGAGTGAGACCCCGAGTTGGGGAAGTAAAGGGAAGTGTAATTATGTGTACTGCATGCTTGCTCAAAGTCTAGCAAACTAGAAAATGAAGGGAAACAACTCTATTATTCTGAAATTATCACTGATTGTACAATTTGCCCCCTTGCTTCCTTGCCCCCAAATATTTATATATATACCACTGATCGAATTTTAAAATTTGCTCCCTTGGTTCCCCACTCCATGAACACCCCACCCCGTCACAAACTCATCAAACTTGGGTTTGCAGGTGAAGAACCTGATTCCCTTCAGAGAGCCGTCGTTCTTCCCGGTGGCCTCATCAAGTTCAATCCCCGCCCACTCACCCCCCAGAGAGTCTGGCCTCCCTGGAAATCTATCGCACCTCCATCCCAGGCTGCAAGTACACAGGTAATGATGTACCAACATAATTATCAATAGGGCAAAGGGTGTTATTCATCCCAATTTTTTTCCGTTAGTATAATTATATATCTATCGTAGCCCCATACATCTATGATGACACGAGGTGAGTGTGTCTTCTTAATGCAGAGTGAAGCTGTCGTAGAGTGAGGACGGAGCCGGGGAAGAAGGAGGTCTGCCTTGTGGCGGGTGAGACTGAACGAGAGAGAGAGAGAGAGAGAGAGAGAGAGAGGGAATGACAGGTGTAGGAGCCGACTGGGCATCCGCAGCCAACAAGTCGTGAAGACTCGTCAGCAGTCGCTCCATGACGAGGGCTGGCAGTCGCGAGCCGGGAAAGAAAGCGACGCCTAGAAACTGGACGATGTTCGGATGGCGGAATGTGCTCATAAGCTGACATTCCCTAACGAACTCGACGGCGGCCTTAGGCGGTTCCGCAGCAGTCCCCTCGCCTTCTTGTAGGATGTTGTTTATGGTTTTGGCGGCAGCCCCTACTGGAACAATGAAAAGCACCCTCGGCGAACTGCGCATGCGCTGTACCGCTAATGGTTGGGCTGGCGCGTTTACTCGCGGTCTCGCTTGCGGATAGTCTGACACTGGCTAGCTACAGTAGTAGATAGCATGCGGTATGCGGTGTGATACACACCCTTCGCTGTGGCTTCTTGTGCCTCCAAGGTAAGCGGATCTGGTCCAGGTGAGCTAGCGTTGATCGCGTCTAATACACGCATGCGCACCGCTTATTGATGGCTTGGGGCACGCAACGCTGTCCGCGACTGTGTCAGTTTGTCGCTCTCGAACGCAGTCATTTCAGCAAAATCGCCATTGTGTAGCCCATGTACCGCTGAAGCTTTTGGTATCGCTCATAAGCCGCCTCGTAGCCTGTAGTGTGAGAATAGTCGTAGACAGACAGACAGACAGACACACAGACAGACACAGAGACACAAAACGACTACAGTAACCCTCGCTGCGCATGCGCGCCGAGGGTTAATAACTTCCTCGACTCTGCCGTAGGCTCCGCAGCCAATTCTTGAACCAGTGAGCTCCACATCTGGAACGGCCTCAACACGGGATTGTTTTGAAGAAACTGTTCCGCCATAGTACGTACAACGTCAAAATAGCTAGCCACGTCTTGCGGGTTGGAATTTTGCTAAAAGTCACACTGAATTAAAGAATCATCGACCATGCAGCGAACGCATGGAAGGGCCCCGGTCTACGTCGTCAGCAGATTCAAATTGACCAATCGTAAAACGTGGAATCCAAGTACGTGTTTTCCACGACGCCCGCTAAAAAATGGCATCTCCGCGCCGTTCGTACCACTAGGTTAGCTCGCTCCCGCTCGCCAATTATACTGACATATCAGTGAGAGACACAGTCTATGTGGGACTGATTACTGGCAGTGGAAGTATGTTCTTCTGCACAACACCAGCTAATGAAAACACTAAGCTATAATGCCGACTTAGCCCACATAATGGACGTCTAAAAGGTGGGCAGGTGTAAGTTTGATTTTGATTTCATCAATCTCCAACACTCCTGTTATCATTGATAGGGTCTTCAGCAGTGGGGATGGGAATGTAACAAACTTCTCCAGTGGTGTCTATTTTTGCGAGCTGAAATTTTAGAAACAATAAAATCCACCACTGTTTTCAATAGCACTCACTTGTATTTCCACCAAACTGAGTAGCATAAAAACAGTTGTCCAAAGGCCAGAATAAGGAGAAGGGTCATTGGAGTCAATCTCAGGAAAGTATTTTGTCATATTTTGGAACATGACAACGAATATCTCTACTGTACTGGCTGCTCTCTATGAACAACATGAAATTAATCCAGCTGAGGAATATGCACGGGGCACTGAGCTGCCACGCCCAACTTGGGAGGCACTCAAGCTGGATATTGCTCACAAAGACAATGGTTGCCACGTACAGTGAACCCTCCATGTAGTAGACGAAATTTAGGAAATATTAACAAACATGTTGAATGCTCTCTTTCACAACCCGAGCACTCTGAGTGAATAACTTTTTGGAGGTTTTAGGAGGACATAAACTTGTATCTGTCGCCCATTTCTGCCAAATGTAAGGCCATCGGCCCCTGATCTTTGCTCTTATCGTTAACAATGTCAGCATCAACTGCAAATGTTTGCCAACAAAGTTATAAACATTTTTCTGTAGAAACTAACCCTAATAGCTAACTTCACAATGTTTATGATTGACAGGGAATGCAGTTGTTTTAATCACCTAACACCTAACCAGTTTTTCAATTACAAAGTCAGACTGATGATGCGCCGCAAAGTGAAACACATTCCAGTTTCTGGAGTCATCTTTTATAAGTTGTCTTTTATCGCATTCATAATTATCATGCTCGGCTGTAGCACTGTCCGTTAGTGAATCCAAATTATCAGTAGGCCTTCAAAGTTGTTGCTGGTGACTGCCTGCCAAAATAAATCAACCTCAAAATGATAATATGTAACAACTTACTTCAAGTACCAATCGAACAGTGATGTACGTGCTGACTGCGTCGTCGCCAGCCTTGAGATGGAGTACATTTCCTCCAGGACTAGCTGGGTATTTCGCACCATCGATTGCCCGCCGATGCTCCGCTCATGGGGGCTTCAATATATGTGAGTAATGGTAGCTTGCCCCATTCTCTGTAGCCATAGGCTTTGACACGCATGCGCACTAAAGGACGAAAAATAATGGCTGAAGAGTTTCTCCGTGACCATCCAGGGCTGAAGCCCTTCGTTCTCTCCGACGTCCAGCTCACTGGCACCGAAATCGGCGGTGGGGCTTACGGCAAAGTGGAGGAGGTGGTCGTGGGCGCCGCCGCCAAAACAATCTACGCCTTCTTGCGGGAAGCCAAGGCCGCGACGGAGTTCGTGAGAGAATGTCAGCTTATGAGCACCCTCCGCCACCCGAACATCGTCCAGTTTCTGGGCGTTGCTTTCTTTCCCGGCTCGCGACTACCTGCCCTCGTCATGGAGCGACTGCTGACGAGTCTTCACGACTTGCTGGCTCCGGACCCGCCCCTTCCGTCCGGCGCCATCACACCGCTATCTTTCCTCTCCATGGCTCTCAAGTGCTCCGTACTGCACAACATAGCGTGTGGCCTGGCCTACCTCCATGAGCGGTCGCCGCCCGTCATCCACCGCGACTTGTCTGCCAGAAACGTTCTCCTGGACTCGGAGATGGTGGCCAAGATAGCGGACCTGGGTGTGGCTCGTATCATTACTCGTGTGAGAGCTGCAGCCACCATGACAAAGGGGCCTGGGGCCTTAGTCTACATGCCTCCAGAGGCTTTTGCACCAACTCGATCGAATACAGAAAAGTCGAAGTACGATGCCAGTATCGATGTCTTCTCTCTTGGAGTTGTCACCATTTTCACAATCGGTGAAGTCTTCCCCTGTGATCCTCTAGAGCACACCTACTTTGACGAAAAGAGTGGAGTGCTGTTAGGTCGCACTGAACTACAGCGACGCGCTGAATACATGCGATATGTAAACAAGCAACTCCGTGCCTGTGGCCAGCTCCGTGGGGACCACCCTCTCATTCGGCTGATCCAGCAATGCTTGCACAATCTCCCAGCTAAGAGGCCAGGTATTCGTGAGGTGCTGCATCTGTTGGAGGAGGCCAGAGCTGGTGTTAGAGATGAAGGGAGTGAGAGGAACAAACGTGAACTGGTACGAGCTCTTCAGACCCAGCCCAGGAACCAGGTGAGGGACTGTACACTCATTATCCCTCGGCGTGCATGCACAGCGAGGGTTACTGTAGTTGTCGTGTGTGTCATTCAGTCATTCATTCTGTCAGTTAAGTGAGAACTCACTTCTCCAGTCATAGATCGCGTCCAAAACGGGTTTACATACCTAGCGGGCGACGGACGTCAGAAAATATGTGGGATTTTCTCTGAAACTGCTTCGTTGCAGAGCTAGAGCGTTTTCCTGTTCGTACGGTACGGCAAAGGCGGCCATTTTAACAACGCGCATGTGCATATACACCATAACGCACGCGACTCCGAGGCGACAGGCGGCCAATTAAAGCGGCGCACGCTGATTGGGACCACGTGGCCAGCAGCCATTTCTCCCCCCTCATTTCTCTGTGAGACTAGACAGAGAAGACGGTTGAGTTCAGTAAGTATACCTCCAACTAAGGCGTTTGGCTCACTAGGTTAGGCTTGGGAGGTAAGAATAATCTTATCTATATATGAACCTAAAACAGCACCAGGAAGTACAACAATTCTACCAGACCTGCATTGCCCCACCCATTACTTTACATAATTGTGCGTGTGTGTTCACTATTATCACAGCGCTGAGGGTTTGCACTTCAGTGCCTTTCATTAGGTATGAGTTGATGTGTTGACAAAAACTCTTATTTGATTCTACCAGAATTTAGATCGTGTTCTCCGAGACCTGGTGACAGAGAATGCTCATCTCCTGTCACATGTGCAGGCAAAAGACACTGAGTTAGCTGCAGCACAGCAGCAATTGAGACGTAAAGTGAGCTTTAAAGATGATCTAGTGGCGCAGTCAAGTGTTGTTGTTTTATGATCGCAGGAAGAACATTTGCAAGCAACTGAGAGGGAGATGCAGGCACTCAGACAAGAGCTGACAAGAAAAGTGGGTATTCAGCCAGGATTTGGATGACTGCCACTCTTTTCTGATGTTTCTGCAGGAGACAGAGCTGACAGGAAAGGAAGCAGAGCTGAAAAGAAATAAAGCAGAGCTGACGAGAAAGGAGGCAGAGGTGACGAGGGCAGAGGAGACTATCAGGAGAGAGAAGCAGCAGAATCAGGAGATGAGACAGAGAGTTAGTTTTGTGTGTGGAGTTGTGTGTTGTGACTAGAGGTGCTCCCGACTGCAGGAGACTGAGTTAGTGCAAGCCAAGGACAGGGAGATAGCTCTGCTTCAGCAGCAACTAGGGGAAAAGGTCTGTCATGAATGGTATACCCTCAATTCACTGGCTATGAACATCAGTATATATAGCCACTCACCTGAATGTGTATGTGGTAACTATAAGAATGTGAGTAAAATTGTTGCAAATTGCCCTCCTTTGTCATCGACTCGACAGTCTTTCTGGACTCAAAAGCAACCAAAATAGCATTCATTTGTGGCAGGAAGACTACTTTTTAATTTCTTACTTAGTGAGCTCGGTAATTTATGGACTTTTAAATCTTCTGAAGTTTCTGGTGTCTAAATTGCATGCAATGACATACGCATTTTGCACAGACTCCCCCGTGGTTTTTGGAAGGTGCCGGTCAAGGTAAGTCCCATGGTCACACTCCTCCAGCCCCTTCTCTCCTCCCTTTACCACCTCCCGTCCCTTCACCACAGTCCCTGTCAACGTCTTCCCTGGGACTCTCACTTGGCCTACCAGCGAGAAAGTAACGCTCGTTTTCCATTAAAGCTACACTTAATGTATGTGACTCTATTAAGTACTGCCAAACCCTCATTGCCTAATGTGGTTGGTTTGGAGGTATCGTGCAAGGGTCATCCCAATTCAAGGGATTTTCCTTTTTTAGGCTCTATGCTCATCTTACCGTCGGCCCTCAAGACGCATGCTCAGTGTGCGGGCTTTACCTAACGCTGGCCCCCGTACTTTTTCCTCTTACATGTACATCTATCCTGGCACGCACCCCCTAACGGATGGGTGGAGCATGGGGCACCCAGCCAGCGTGGCTGATTCTCCGCCTACGGATGACCCTTACACAAAGGCCACATCCTTAGGTAGGATTGGCAAAGACGAATAGAATAGGGAAAAGAGAAAAGAGGAACAAAAGGAGACGAACAGGAAGGGTGGGGGGGGGAGATAGAGATGCTTGTTTGCTTGCTTGTGGTGCCACTTGCCTGGCTGCAGTGCCAGTGGCTTGCTGCTGCTTAGCCTGCTTCGTTGTCTCTCAGCTAGAGAGACTCAGCTAGAGAGACGCTGCTGTCTGGCCACGTGCTGCTGATTCTATTGCGCATGCCTAGTTGCTTTGGTACGCCCTCATTCAATGGGCTGCCACTACTACCCTTCACCAATGCCTAGTTGTCCCTACATTAACTCTGTCTAATTGTCATTAAACATCATTTAATGTATGTGACTCTATTAAGTATATACTGCCCAACCCTCATGGCCTAATGGGGTTGGTTTGGAGGTACCGTGCAAGGGTCATCCCAATTCAAGGGATTTTCCTTTTTTAGGCTCTATGCTCATCTTACCGGGGGGCCCTCAAGGCGCATGCTCAGTGGGCGGGCTTTACCTAACGCTGGCCCCCGTACTTATTCCTCTTACATGCACATCTATCCTTGCACGCACCCCCTAACGGATGGGTGGAGCATGGGGCACCCAGCCAGCATGACTGATTCTCCGTCCAAAAAAGCTGGATTCCAGCTTGCCCCATGATCACCCATTCTTGACCTCACCCCTCTATCTTACACCCCTTGTCTTGCACTGTGGTAGAAAAACAATGTATATGAACTAGGGGGATATGACAGAGCTTGTGCTTAGGTTAATGCTTAGGTTAGTGTGTGCGTACAAGAATTTGAGAGACAGAGGCCAGTTGGGACCGCGTGAGCTTTATGTAGACTTTGTACGCATCACTGCGCCATCTCCCCAGCATCTGTATCAGGGAGTCTTCTAGCCCTTGAGCTGCTGCCGTTGTGGCTGCCCCTATACGGAAACTATGGCCATTATACAGGGAGTTGTCAAGACCTGCCCTGCTCAGTGCCGCTTTGAGGTTTGAAACAAGATACGCCTGTGTAAGTGGGAGCCATGCATTTGTGATGAAAAGGGGGCCCGGGTCTGAGCTTCCTACTGCTGTATATCGGATGATGGCATCCACAGGGGTGGCGGTTTTTCCCAGATATACGTTCACCCCCTGCCTAAATGGATCGGTTTTGCTCTGTTTGATTCTCAATTGCACCATAGTCGGGTTACTGTGGTTGTCGAGGGCAAGGTCGCTCAGGTTGAGGTGGACAGATGGGTCATATGCCTCCGCAGAGGGGACCGTAAATTCTCTGGCTCGGAGAAAACCGAAGAATCCGGCGCACGCAGCCGCCCAGAGCATGATGCGGTCCGGGTTCTGGGGTTCTCTGAGCCATACTCTCTGCAGTGACTCCATGATGTCGATAGTAATCGGTAGTCTGGCCCGGGAGACCGACCCCGCTTGTGCCTCGGCACGTTTCGCTCCGGCTAGTACATTTTCCAAGTGAGGCATCTGGCCGTTTGCAAAGGGGTTGCCTAGAGCTTGCTTTATCTGCAGGTATATACCTAATTCCAGATAGGTATGCTTTCAAAGTGCGGTGCTGCAGGCCTTGTCCTGCCAGGAAGGCTATGTAGCTGCATAGCACTTCCTCTTTTAGGGGGTAGGGGTGAGGCACTCCATATATCCGGGAAAAGGCCGCATAGCGGCGCTGGGCCGAGGCGTATGATTTGCGGGTGGAAGCTGCAAGGCTGCCATCCAAGAGGCACTCAACAGCCACATCCAATTCGGCGAGTTCCAGTGGAGGCTCCTGTTGAAGACTATCTCCCTCAGCTCCGGGGGTATGATGGCCGGTACAGCTGACGCCTGTGGATTAAGGGAGAGGAACAGTGGGAGTTTGTTCCTGGACAGTGCATCTGCTGATTTGTTTTGAACCCCGGGGAGGTGGGTTGCCGATACGCGTATGTCTAACACCGCCGTGACAAAGGCTAAAGTCCGGAGCAAGTGAGCCAGAGTATGATCCCTGGCCTTCCCTCTGTTTACTGCTGCCACCACTGCGGTATTATCGCATAAGCAATGGATGCGTTTGCCGGCCCAGTAGGGGCCCCAGAGTGTTACCCAAACCACTATCGGGACTAGCTCTTTTGCCGCGATGGAGACTGATTCCCATGCCGGTGGCCACTGGAGTTGAAACCATAAATCCTCGTACGATGCGCCACAGCCCCAGAAAACCAGATGCGTCCGACACCATGACCAGTGGGATGTTCATTGGCGGAGTTATGCTAACTCCATTCCAGGTGTGCAGGAAGGTGGACCACCATGCCAGGTCCACTCTGGCACCCATGTCGAGGTGCACCCAGTGATCCAAGTCCCGCACTGCTGTGGAAGCATCTATGAGGCTCCGCAGGAAATCGTTGAGGTAGTGGAGTGCCCTTTCAACGCCTCTGTCGTGCAGGATCCACATCATGGCGTCTGTGAAGAGAAGAGCTTTGCCGAGAAGAGCTTTGGTGCAGAGCGAAGGCCGAACGCCTTGTCCAGGTATGTGTCCCCCTGCCATGACACCGCCAGTAACCGCTGATCGCACGGGTGGACCGGCACTGCTCTGTATGCCTCCTTGAGGTCGAGCTTTGCCATCAGACAGCCCTTCCCCATCGCTCTGACCATGTCCGCTGCCTGATCCACAGACGTGTAGGTCACCGAGCAGTAGTCTGAAGAGATGGCATCGTTAACACTGAAGCCTTGGGGCGATGACAGGTCAACAATTACATCCAAGACTCTGACGCTGCGTGGTCTATCTCGTGACTGTGCTTGCACGGGGTTGCAACTTTGGACCTCTGGCTGGCAATGTAGACTTGATGAAGCGAGGGGTCCAGGTAGTCCCATGGAGCAGCCAGGCCCTCCTGGTTACGCCGGAAGACCGAATCATACGCAAGCCATCCAGTGCCACTGAACTTGCTAGCCTCTCTGATAATTATTCGCATGTATGCCAGCATGTCGGTAACCCGTTCAGGGTGGGCCTGGGCCACTACGGCAGTATATGTTGCAAAAGAGGAGACCCAGGTCAGCAGGGCGCGGTCTCCTCCGATCTCCCGTTCTCCCAGCAATTTTCTGCAAAAGCTATGTTGTCTGGCAGTAGTTCCCTCATCTCAGCGAATTCCATGGCTTGGATCCGTTTGACCAACTTAGCCGGCACAGGGGTGAAACTCGATGAGAGTTTGAACGCGGAGGGTTTGGGGGTACCCGTATCTGTACCCTTGCTTCCTCCACTAATCGGGATCAGTCGCCTTCGGAAGAGAGAGAGGTCGTAGTTGTTGTGATCAGCCCAGACCTGCCTGCTACAGCCACCGAGGCAGGAATAAGTGGAATAGAAGGCAACGAGAGGGGTAGACTGCGTGGGGTCGTTGTCGACGAGCCTGTTAAGGATAAGCAGGAGCGCCAAGCACGCCGACAAGTCGCGCCTACTAGTCCCCGAACGCCTATGCGCGCAATCTCATACCACTGCACAAAACACACAAATGCCTGCTTACCTCCGGGCGCGGAGACCGTCGCCAGAGCTGCTGCCACGGCTACTGGTATCTCTCGGCGAATCAGCTCCAGCAGCGCTGCTTCAGACATCGGGGGTGGTTGGCGGTGGCGGGTCCCCATCGGGTGTCTTTGACGATTCACCCCACTCGGTCCATTGACGACGTTGCTCCAGATAGAGAGATAGAGATGCTTGCTTGCTTGCTTGCTTGCTTGCGGTGCCACTTGCCTGGCTGCAGTGCCAGTGGCTTGCTGCTGCTTAGCCTGCTTCGTTGTCTCTCAGCTAGAGAGACGCTGCTGTCTGGCCACGTGCTGCTGATTCTATTGTGCATGCCTAGTTGCTTTGGTACGCCCTCATTCAATGGGCTACCACTACTACCCTTCACCAATGCCTAGTTGTCCCTACATCATCGAATTTGAACGGTGTACGCATTGCATATCTCTAAACAGGTTGGCCACATCCATGGAAGAGCCTTGGGGGTAATCCTTGTGTTCAAACACTATTGCTCTGCACTTGAACTGGTACGAACTCTTTGGATCCAAACCAGTTTGGTTTTAACTCAAATCAGCACTGACTTGCAGTCTTGTACGTTGGTCGATCGGGGAATTGGGGCACGTGACAACGATTGGAGATTCTTCAATGATAGCGTGTGTTAGGCAATGCTGGACTCGATTTTTCCCTTCAAGTCCGAGTATTAGGTAGTTTTCTTTTCCCAGGTCTATTGTTATAACTCTATATAGCCATGTTAGACATTGCCTTATAGTTTGCCAAACACAAGGTTTTCACTTGTTATTCACTCTTCACTCTCTGTCTGTCCCAGCAGTCTTACACATGTCAGGTCAATGGACCTGGTCTAACATCAGCCACAGTCAACCAACCAACACACGTCCTAGTCCAACTAACTGACTCTAGCGGTAGACCATACTCACTTCCACTGAATGTCACCGCACAACTTGAGCTCGTTTCAAAAGCCACACCCACAAATCAACCTGAAGCCACACCCACTAGTCCACCCGTAGTGACTGTCACCGAAGAAACGATGCGCACTAGTAGATTGCCGTGGTCTAAAAAACCTCCCTCCCAATACGAGGTGTCGTACACACCAGTCAGTCGAGGCCAACACAAACTCCATGTTCATGTCAACAACAGGGAAATCAAT
The DNA here is from genome assembly GCA_030341885.1 of Geodia barretti. Taxonomy (NCBI): domain Eukaryota; kingdom Metazoa; phylum Porifera; class Demospongiae; order Tetractinellida; family Geodiidae; genus Geodia; species Geodia barretti. Next base: position 10,898 of record CASHTH010002532.1, on the reverse strand, counting down.
GGCAGCCCCTTCACTCTGACCGTGTACCCTGACCCCAGACAACTAGGCCACCCAGTGAGGACTGTGACTGGCTTGGACCAACCATATGGCATGGTATTCAACAGTCATCAGGAGATGATTGTCACTGAACGTCGGGGTCATAGATTGTCTATCTTTGACATCAGAGGACAGGAAATTCGACATTTGGATCACATGGTGACAGTCCAGATCAGATGGAACACCCTACAGGCATAGCAACTGATGATACTGACAATATTTATGTGAGCAGTGAGCACAAGCTGCAGAAGTTCGCTAGCAGTGGTGAATTGATCAAATGTATTGGTCGGAGGGGCAGTAAGGAGGGGGAGTTTGATGTTCCACGTGGAGTAACACTGTATGACAATCAAGTGTATGTGTGTGATCGCAATAACCATCGCATTCAGGTGTTTGACCTCGACTTGAACTTTGTCCGATCCATTGGCTCACATGGCAAAGGAAGATGTGAGTTCAATGCACCAGTTGATGTCAAATTTGACACTGCCGGGAACATGTATGTAGCTGAGTTTAGTAATGGGAGAGTGCAATTAATGGACACCAGTGGCCAATTCATACGAGTATTTGGTCAGGAAGGAGAGGGAAAACTGTGTGGGCCATCAGGTCTTCATATTGCTTACAAGTATGTGTATGTGTCTGATTACAGTGGTGATTGTATTGTAGTGTATGAGACCTCAGGTCAGTTTGTCACCTCATTTGGAAGGCGTGGTCAGAAAGAGAGAGAGTTTCGTGGTCCATACTGTATCACCTCTTGTGTTGATGGTTTTATGCATGTATGTGACTTTGGTAACTGCAGAGTTCAGATATTCTAGAACACCCAATGCTACTGTAACCATACATTTTATCATAACAGTCGATCTCTAGACCACCCCCTTTTCCAACCACTTGTTACTCTCCTTAACACGTCTTCAGACACATTATTTAACAACAATGCCTTATTATCCCATGTTTCATGTAATTGTATCCACTATTGTCTCTGAAGCATAATAGGCGTCTAAAAATTGTGTGCTTCAGTGTTAAATAATAATATTGTACTTCATGTTTGTAACAATGTGTTAATGGTGCAGTTCTCTGTAGACTATTGTGCTGATGTGACAGTTGAATCACATAATAATTTTAATCATTTCGTTAATTAGCATGTTTTGTAGTCCGTCTCTTGTTATCATTTGTAATAACTCATGTATTATACTATTCGTGTTAATTAGTGTTGTAGTAAGCACTCATATAATACTGTCTTTCATAAAAAACATTTCTCTCCTGTGCAACTTGAAATATTGCAGTAATCTGACAGTTTTTTAAATTCACAAGTAGTTTTATACATAATGTGCGGTTGATATGCAAATGGGTTTTATTTGGGTATGATGGCAAGTATGCTCTATGAGCGGACAGCGGGAATAGAGCATACTTCCATCAACTATAGCACAATGGATAATTATGCCACCCTTTTTAGGAAAGGGGTGTGTAAGTGCTTGACAGTATAATTATACAGCACAGTAAATTTGTAGAGCAACTGCAATTCTGTATATAGCACCAGTATGGCTAATGGTGCTAAGTGGGTGTTACTACAAAGAAAAGCACTAAAGTGCAAACCCTCGGCGAACTGCGCATGCGCGGTAACGCTAATGATGGGGGCTGGGCTATTGGCGTTTACCCGCGGTCTCCAGCTAGTAGCTCGCGGAGAATCTGACACGGGCTAGCTACGTTAGTAGATGGCATGCAGGAGTCGATACACGCTTCGCTGTGGCTTCTTGTGCCTCCAAGGGAGAAAGGGGATCAGGTCGAGTTGTCGCCAAAGTCAAGTCAAAAGTTCATGAGATAGCCCTTCTTGGAGCACAAGTACACACAGCGAAATACAAATAAGATAAATAGGGTTAAAATAAGGAGCGAAATCTATATATGCTGATGACAGACTCTGTGGAAAATCCCGAAAGGTTCGTGACTCCTTCGTGTTTCTGTATATAGTACATGGTCAAGCAAGGCGGTAGCGCCATCGGATAGATCAGTGTCACATTGAGGGCAGGGTGTGGAATATACGCATGCGCACCGCTTATTGATGGGTTGGGCCACGCCACGCTGTCCGCGACCGTGCCAGTTTGTATCTATAGCCATTTTAATTTTCAGGCTCGCGTAGCACTGAAGCGTTTGGTATCGCTCTTAGGCCGCCTCGTAGCCTATAGTGCGAGAATAGTCGCGGACACCCCACACATAAACCAACTAAAGTGCAAACCCTCCGTGAACTGCGCTGCGCGTTATATATACCGCTAATAGATGGGCTGGGCTATGGCGTTCACTCGTGGTCTCCCGCTAGTAGCTTGCGGAGAGTCTGACACTGGCTATAGCTACAGTAGTAGATAGCATGCGGGAGTCGATACACACCCTTCGCTGTGGCTCCAAGGTACACAGAGCAAGTGGATCAGGGCGAGGTGAGCCAGCATACTGCGTCTAATACGCGCATGCGCACGCCTTATTGATGGGTTGGGCCACGCAACGCGGTCCGCGACCGTGTCAGTTTGTCGCTCTCGAACGCAGTCGTTTCAGCAAAATCAACAAACCGTACTATACCTCGCACAAGACTTCGCTCACTAAACATTTTTTGTCAGCTCGCAGCAAGCCCAGAGAGGTGGGGCCGGGTACCTAGTGCACGCGAGACTTCCGCGAGACTTCCGACGGCACTCTTACACACACACACTCATCAATGGCCCGCAATAGCCATAAATATCATTTGGAACAGCTACAAAAGCACTGCAGAGTTTGTACTCCAACTTCAATGCCAATTCAAAAGCCTACAGATATCCATGCTCCTCCATAAAACCAGAGCAGTGGGCAGCAGTTGGCATTGACCAGCACTCTGACACCCAGACATTCACCCACCAACAGTGTGCCTCAGTTGCAAGGAGAAAATGACAAGAATGGCTAATGGTGTAACAACACATCTTAGTGAAGCCTACAACTGGCGGGCACATGACGACAATGGCTGCGGCACATGCGTCATGTTTCGGAGCCAATCGGTAGGAGGTCGGCCAAATAAGAACATGGGTAGGCCAAGGAAATCCACACAAGGGTTGACCAGACTCAAGAAGTCCACGACGCCATCCTGGGATGCTCTCCAACCAGCTCTCTTTCTCTCTCCGCCTAGTAGAGTAAGCCACCGATAATCGGACGGCATGTATTCTCGGACGCATTTGTGAAGTCTGTGCAGGACTAGATTGGCTACTGTGTATACAAAAGTGTAGTTCTTGGTCATAAACTGTTGTATAAAAATATTCGCTCTTATCCGAGCTTTACCGTGGGAATGACGTTGCCGTAAAGTTACGATTCGGGCACAGCCAAGTTCGGACAAGGCCATCAAAGGTAGGACAGTCTCCCAAAACGGGAACAGTATGAATGATCCAAGCGAGTGTATGCTCGATTGATAGCTGTACCTTTTGGCTATGCAGCGACCCACAAATGGCCCTTTTTTGTCTTCGCTATTTTTGCTCACGAAAGCGCAAATAGGCGGGGTCGCGTAAGCCGCGTTTTACGCGAAAAGCAGTTTTCGGCATGATTCTTCTAACACACGCGCCGGATGAAGCTATAAAATTTTCTCCTCGTTCTTCTTGCCTTATATTAGATGCCTGCACCACGATTTCCGTTTTTGTGAGATCTAACTTTTTATTGGTAATTACAAAAAATTTAAATCTTACAACAACGGAAATCGTGGTGCAGGCATCTAATATAAGGCAAGAAGAACGAGGAGAAAATTTTATAGCTTCATCCGGCGCGTGTGTTAGAAGAAATAAGCCGAAAACTGCTTTTCGCGTAAAACGCGGCTTACGCGACCCCGCCTATTTGCGCTTTCGTGAGCAAAAATAGCGAAGACAAAAAAGGGCCATTTGTGGGTCGCTGCATAGCCAAAAGGTACAGCTATCAATCTAGCATACACTCGCTTGGATCTTTCATACTGTTCCCGTTTTGGGAGACTGTCCTACCTTTGATGGCCTTGTCCGAACTTGGCTGTGCCCGAATCGTAACTTTACGGCAACGTCATTCCCACGGTAAAGCTCGGATAAGAACGAATATTTTTATACAACAGTTTATGACCAAGAACTACACTTTGGTATACACAGTAGCCAATCTAGTCCTGCACAGACTTCACAAATGCGTCCGAGAATACATGCCGTCCGATTATCGGTGGCTTACTCTACACGTCTCCAGCTAGAGGACCTGTAGTGCTGCATGTGTCACTGCATTGTCGACAGGCCAGTAAAGACAGGTTGCAGAAAATTGGCATGCAGTTTTAACTGCATCGTTGACAAGCAAGTTCAGTTGCCTTCATTGCAGCACTCACGATGCACAGATGGACTCCCATCTATCACCAGTATCAGACGTCATCCTGAAGGTTGTGGGCGCACTCTCTCGCTGTCCAGCCTGCAGTGGAATCGTTCAGTTACACGAGCTGAAGAATCACAGTGAGAGTAACTGTGCTTCCTATACTGTCCAACCACCATCGGTCCAGCTGGACGACGGAGAACAACAATTGCTTCCAATCCACAGACGCGCGTGGTCCCACCACCCATACCGCTCGGCAAAAAAAAGTTTAGAAGGCAAAAACACGACCAAACTCTTCTACAGGGCCTACACAATACTATTAGCCGCTCTGTTAGGCGTTAAAAACTGTGTGACAGACGCTGCCACTTACTTCTTTCTCCTGTTTCACCCCTGCCGCTCTCGCCAAACCATCCCTTCGACCGGGAAGGAAGACGCACCGTCCGCAAGAGCTACAAACAAGCTCCCTCGTGGCGGAGGTTAAAAGTTCACAATATCAATTAGCTAGCCGTTTCCCCGGGGCAAAAAGAACTGGTCCGTTGCCACGCACGTGTTGTTAAGGATTACGTAATTTTAATGTGACGCAGATAAATGAGCACGCGCGTGTAGGACGCGGAACAGCCGTGTCGTAGACACACAGACAGTAACCCTCGCTGCGCATGCGCGTCGAGGGTTAATTATTGCTGAGCGCGTTAGCGTGATGCAACTACTCCGGGTTGTATTCGCGTACGTACGTACGTGCGTACGTCGTCAATTAGTCACGCTTAGGAATGTCAATTAGTCACCAAAAGGAAGTGTAACTTCCGTCATTCGTAGGAAAGTCTTAATGCTTCCGCGCGTGCGCGCAGATTCGTAGGAAGTCTGGCTTCGCGCGCAGTCAGTAGAGCGCGCGTGCCGCACGAGCGGGCCCATTGCGAGGAAAATATTTTCGCTTCGCATTCCTAGTGTATGTATATATACCTCATAATGTGTGTGGTAACTTGTACCAAGTGGGCATGCACTGCATCACCTGCACTATATTCGTCAGACGAGAGTTGACAACAAACATTACATAATGAAGCGGGCACAACTGGATAACAAGCAATTGCTTACCTTTGTTGCAATGTATGTATGTAAGCAAAGTCATGTGTGAAAATATCAAGGGTAGAACACAGCAGGTTTTCCCTGCCAGAAAGGTGTTTAGACAAGGTTGCAACTTGAACCCACTGTTGTTTTAACTTGTTAACCCTCGGCGCGCATGCGCAGCGAGGGGTTGCAGTTGTTGTTTCGTAGTGTGTCTGTCTGTCTGTCCGTCTGTCCGTCTGTCCGGTCTGTCTGTTACCCAACTTTTTCTGCCACCGCGCGCACGAAATCAGGTAAATAGCGATGTGATCGGGTTCAGTACTATACTGGGTTACTGCGTTCTAAAGTTATGGCGTGAAAACCAAGTGACAAGCCAATTGGTAATAGCACAGGATTACCTCGACCGCTTCCGCTCGCTCTGAAGGCACAAGAAGTCACAACGAAGGGTATGTATCGACTTCCGCATGCAATCTACTACTGTAGCTAGCCGTGCCAGACTCTCCGCGAGCCTACTAGCGGGATAAACGAGTAAAGAAAGAAAAGCCCAGCCCACAATTAGCGGTACCGCGCATTGCGCAGTTAGCCGAGGGTTTGCACTTTAGGCTTTCATTCACTAGGGACCTAGAGCTGGAACTGGGAATAAACAATGCTGGGCTGAGATGTTTAACACCCGTTGGACCTACTCATGTATGCAGATGACATTATATTGCTATGCCAAAGTGCAACAGGCCTTCAAAACATCTTAAGTTCTACAGTAATTTTGCCAGAAATGGAAAATGGAGGTAATACAGAAAAAACAAGATATGTATATTTGGAAGAAGCAGGTATCAGGGGCCATTTCTTGGAAAGACTTTCATCTTGAAACAGTACAGACATATTGTTACCTTGGAGTTCTGGTCTCAAAAAATGGTATATTCAATAAGGCAAGACAACACCATTCCAACAAGCACGAAGGCTTCTTTCCACTGTTACACTTATATCAAGTCTGAAACATCCATCAATCCTGGCAATGCTCAAACATCTATGAGATATTTCATACACAATCATGTGTATGGATGTGAGATCTGGGGTTTGTGAAGAAGATAAAGACATGAAAAAGTAGAATTATGATACTAAAGTATATTCTCAATGTTCCGGTCTCACACACCAACCATGGCAGTCCGAGGAGAATATTAGGACAACTTCCTCTTCATCTTGGTGGAAAGAAAGACTGTTGAAATATTGGGACAGACTTTGTTCAGAGAACAGTGCATTCTACTAAAAGAATGCAGCAAATCTCTCCATTCACAATGCAGTTTTCTCCAGGCAGGCGAAATGACTGTGCCGGAGGAGGCGAGCGTACAACAAGATTTCATTTGAGCTTTGACGACACATCGCCATCGATGAGAACATCTCCCATCCTTGTGCAGGGAGGGATAAACAGTCTAAGACGACCCCTTCCGTTGTGGGTGTCAACCTATCGGTCGCACGCCACGGATTTGTGCCCGTAGCGGCACTCTTGAGCTATCTGTCGTGCGCGGGGCGGGGTCCGGCCCACTGTTCAAGTCGCGGATGGACGCCCTTTGACAAGAGTCTGTTCGTGGCGGCAGTACGGGAACGCTCTTCGGCGCTGCCTGGATGAACGAGGGGAGCTATTGCGGTCATAGCTTCCGAATCGGCGCTGCGACAACGGCAGCAGCAAGAGAGGGTTGAGGACAGTGTTTATTGGCCGGGGAAGATTTTGTCGCTATTCAACCAGAGCAGGTTTTACATCAGATTGATGCATGTGAGCCTTTCCTAGATGTGCACAATGAGAGATCAGTTCCTACAGAAATGGAATGAATATCTACAAATAGAACACAGTGAGAGAGGCTCAGAGGGAATAATTGCGGACCTACAGAAAAATAAAACATATATTCGAATTGGAACCTTACCTCTAAATATCCATCAACCTAAATATCGCGCAGCCATGGCAAGATTACGAACCAGCTCACATTCACTGGCAATTGAGGTAGGAAGGTTCCATAAGCCAGGCCTCTCCTGTAACAGATCGATATGTACAGTCTGTGACACAATCGAAGATGAATATCACTTTTGTGTGTGTGTCACAATATTCATCAAAGAGGCAACAATGGAAACAACTATAGAAAATCACTTCCCTTTCTGTCGTTTTATGTTCCAGGAACAGAAGCTTATATTTTTACTCAGCCATACACACCCGCAAGTGAACCACTCCGTATCCTCATTTTTTTATCATTCTTTCATCATGCACAATAGTAGGTGACCAGTGAGCCACCCTGGCTCTTCAGTGGTCGTTAAAATTATTGGCGAGCGGGAGCGAGCCAACCTAGTCGTTCGTTTGAGCGGAATTTTCTGTATAGACCGACCGTCGTACGTCGTGCAAGTGCGCATGCGCCGCTTTGTACGCGCTTCCAAACTAATTTCAACATTTTTACGCATTTTCTCACACTGTGCCGCGCCGATCGATCTAGCCAGCTAGAGAACTCTCCTCCATCCATTCGACAGCATGCGCTGCAACCATCGGTAACTTACCGAGGCTGTACCTCTTCCCAATCTTCATGGTTCCAAGGTGCAACTTGCAATTACGCTGGGATTGCTCGTGCTGCAAGCCAGCTGCCTGGGCGCCACGACTGACGAGGTGAAAGCGTAAGGCAAGTACCGTTCTGCTCACCTGCTCACCGTTCTGCCAACGTACAATGCGCATGTAACGGCGACAGGTAGATCTATCTTGCTTCACTAGAAAGCTGTGCGCTGACGGCACGTTATGCAGCCCGAACATCGCGGGCAAATCACAAGTTGGGTCGCTCCCGCTCGCCAACAATGTTCAACATTTCCACTAGTTATTATTACTAGAATAATGTTCAACATTGTTGGCGAGCGGGAGCGACCCAACTTGGGATTTGCCCGGTTGATCGCTTAAAAAGAAGCGCGTACAAAGACGCGCATGCGCACTTACACGACGTACGACGGTCGTAGATATGTATATAGAAAAATCGCGCCGTTCGTACCACTAGGTTAGTTCGCTCCCGCTCGCCAATTATTATTAATGATGACGTCATTGCCGGCTTGCAGCGAAAGTAGCTAAGTCCCTTCACCGACCCATCGTTCTTTCCATCTGCAGAGGAGAGAGAATGAAACAGTTGTAGGGGTTAACGAGCCAGGGGTTAATGATGGGTTGGGCCACGGAACTCGGTCCGCGACCGTGCCAGTTTGTCGCTCTCGAACGCAGTCGTTTCAGGAAAATCGGCAAATAATTTTTCAGGTTCGCGTAGTTCTGAAGCCGTTGGTATCGCTCATTAGCCACCTCGTGGCCTGTAGTGCCAGAATAAGCGTCGACACACCACACACACACACACAGACAGACAAACCAACTACCGTAACCCTCGCTGCGCATGCGCGCCGAGGGTTAATCACTTCCTCGACTCTGCCGTAGGCTCCGCCGCCAATTCTGAAACCAATGAGCTCCACATCCGAGAGGACGAACAGCCTCAACACGGGATTAGTTCCGCCATAGTACGTAGAACGTCAAACTAGCTACCCACGTTGGGAATTTTGCTAAAAGTCACACGGAATTGGCGTTCTTTTAATAAAGATTTGTCTGCATCATCGGCGAACGCAGGGAAGGCGAACGCAGGGCAGGCAACCTTGAGTTGTAATCCTTTTGTTTATTCTTTCAGGTTCAGCCCCCTCTCCCCCACCTGTGGATAACTACGAACACTCTCTCTCCCCACATCGTGAGACCTCTTTTTCACCCTCTGCTCCGACAAGATGTCTTTCACCTACTCCGACAAGGCGTTCTTGTTCGCCTTGTTCGCCTCGTTCGCCTGCTCTGATGAAACGTTCTCGTTCGTCTACTCCGATGAAACGTTCTCGTTCGTCTACTCCGATGAAACGTTCTCGTTCGTCTACTCCGATGAAACGTTCTCGTTCGCCTGCTCCGATGAAACGTTCTCGTTCGCCTGCTCCGATGAAACGTTCTCGTTCGCCTGCTCCGATGAAACGTTCTCGTTCGTCTACTCCGATGAAACGTTCTCGTTCGTCTGCTCCGATGAAACGTTCTCGTTCGCCTCCTCCGACAAAGCATCGTTTACTGTCATCTTCATACTGCTCATGCCGGTCACGCTGTTCTGCCAAAAGGAGCTGCCCATGCAGAAAGCAAGGGTATTTGTGCTCAGAAAGGTGCCACCCTCGCCACGCATGTACAAACAGTATCCCACCAAAAAGGTGTAAACATAGAAGTTGACACCAAAGAAGATAATTCCAGGAAAGTGACTGTCATCACTCCAGAACCATGGCTCAAGGTCGGTGGGATCAAGCTTAATTTAAATCACAAAAAATCCTTGAATCATCACTGTTGGGTTGATGATGAAATTATCACTGCCAGCCAAAACCTACTGCATGGCCAACACCCAGAAATCGGTTCTCTGGTCACACAGCTTGCCATGGAGCCACAAGGTGGAGAGTTTGTACAAATTGTCAACATCCACCGAAACCATTGGATTACACTCTCGAATGTTGGCTGCAAACCAGGCCATATTAATGTGTACGACAGTCTACACATGGGCTTATCGAAAGAGGTGAAAGAACTAATTGCTGATCTTCTGCAGTACCAAGAGGATACAATCATCATCAACTACTGTGACGTACAATGGCAGAGCGGCGGCAATAACTGTGGACTTTTTTCCATAGTATTTGCCACAGCCATATGTGCAGGGAGCAGTCCGGTTTCAATAATATACGACCAGAGCAAGATGCGGCAGTACCTTGTGCAGTGCTTCGAGGGTGGGCCCTAAATGAATTTTCAGAGCGATCTTGCAAGAGGGTGATAAAAGCTGCCCGCCAGGAGAAGTTAATAATACACTGCATTTGCAGGCTTCCCTACAAAGGAGAAATAATGGTGCAGTGTGAGAAGTGTAAGAAGTGGTTTCACCCTGACTGTGCTAAGATACAGAAAAGATATCTTAGCAAAGACTGCAAAGATCACTACCACTGTAAATTTTGTTAAACCACACCCTGCTGTTCATAGTTATACTGATTTGCTTTTTACACCCTCATTTTATAATCCTTTGAGTGTCTTAGTAGATCTAACTGCGCATATGTTTACCCTTGTGAGTCCCAAGGCTCCCTCCTCTGGCCCTGAGATTAATCTAACCTTAGGCCGCGTCCAGCCCTGATCTCATAATCTTTCCAGGCCTTTAGTCTTCTACAGTCCGCTGGTGTAACTCCAAACAAGGCTGTCATCGCATTCTGTAACGTTGAAATCCCCCTCAATACAGCACAGCACAGAACCTCAAAACAACACACCCCGCCTGCGTTTCGACACTCCTAATAACGGGGTATAAAATATCCCGGGTGCGGATAAGAATATCCTAGGGAATTTTATCCGGAATATCAATATCCGGCCGGATAAAAATTCGGGGGGATGAAATGAACCGCGACACCGGGGTTCAGCATAGGTTTACACGCATGCGCACTAAAGGAAAAGTAATAATGGCCGA
>CASHTH010002531.1:0-31094 GCA_030341885.1 Geodia barretti | reverse complement strand
AAAAACAAATCAAAAAAAAAAAGAGGAAAACGACAATTTTTTTTTGGGGCCCCCCAAAAAAAAAACAAAGCCCCCCTGTAAAAAAACAAACGACCCCCCCCCCAAAAAAAAGGCGGAAAAAAAAAAAAAAAAAAAAAAAAAAAAAAAAAACCCGGCAAAGGAATAGAGACAAGAAGAGAGAGAAGAGAGGAGAGAGATCAATTCAACAGAAACCAGTGATAATAGAGCAGGAATATGTACATCTTACAGCAAGAGAGGTCGTACACATGAGAAAGATCCCATGAACGCCCGCCCACCGACTGGGTCTTCTCTGGAAGGACTGTGAACAGGGCTGGGCAGTTGCCTCTGGAAACAGAACCAAGGCAGACACAATGCAATAGATCCGCCTCACAACAGCTATAGCAGTCCGTTGAGTGTGGGTACCAATAAATACTCTCATCAATCTCTTTTACAACAGCAACCCTGGGACTCAGTAGAATACAACTATCAGTATATGTTTTAAACAATGTTACAAACACACACACTTTAATACTGTGCGTCAATGAAATACGCGATTGTGAAATATGTTCTAAGACAGATCAATATAGTCCAAACTTTTGATAACTGAGCTGTGCCATATCTAAAATTCTTTTAAGTATATAACATAGGCGCTCTTAACTGTGTGTCTAAATTGGGTGGCAAATGGAGGATTTCTTAAACTACAGTGACAATATTTTAACTTGCTAAGCAGAAGCATTACAAGATTCTCTAGTATTTCTATTGTCGCAGCATGCACAGTGTGATGGTAATGAGACATAACCCAGACTTTTGCAGGTAATAAAGGCTACCCCCTGCCTACCATAAGCTTCTTCGATCTTTTTCTTTCTGGTGAGAGATGCAACGTAGCCACCATTATCAACATGTCAACTAGTACGCTATAATGATATCCTGAGTTGAATCAATCTCTGGTGTCTCCCAATTCAAGTGAATGGAAGTGAGACCACTCGGAGTCACCAGTCTCGGAATTAATTAGAGACGGTCAACCCGTAAATTAACTGGAAATCGCTCAAACAGGTTTTGACTGGCTACCCTCCCTCCAGTGCGAGTGATGAGGCCAGCCTGTAGACCCTCTGGTTTCAACTCCCCCTCATCCTCCCCCGACTCCTGCCAATACATCATAATGGTCACAGACACGTGGCGATGTCACTTACTCACTTCCTCTCTTCCATTTCCTCCTCTGATTCCACACAGCTCACACCCCAAAACTGCACTCTAAAGATATCATCATCATTCGTCTTCAACTCTGGAGAAGGGGAGGACGGACAGATGGACAAGTTTTATACCGCAGTGAGTTCATACAATCTATATAGAAGCCCGAGGCTCTTGTGTAGAAAGATTATCGCAGCATAAGTAAAGAGACCGAAAAGATATTGGAAGTATAAATTGCGATGTAACACACAAGTGAGAAGGGAGACAAAATGGACAAAAGAGATAAGCGACGCCAGAGAGAAGAATGTGACGAGACGAGGGAACAGGAAAGAGGAAAGACAAACACGAAGTCCGTGAAAGAGAGACAGAAAGGCAAGAAACAAGGAATTCAACAAGAGAGGTACACACACGATCCGGGTAATGTCAAGGACCAAAACGATACGTCGCCATAAACCAGAGAGAGCCGATCCCAACCTTCATCAAACCTGGGGCCTTCCCCCAAACCCCCAACCAACAATACCAAATAGGACCAACACACTAGAGAGAAAGTCACAATGACTATCATGTAAGAATATGTATGGGTCACCAATGACTAGTAAATAGTGCACAACCCACAGAGGTCAACATGACTTTCACTTGACACACAAGTATGTACAGATCACGAAGTGCAATGTGAGCAGTAGACGGGTCACATGGCTGTCATGTGAGGATCATGTCGGCTACCAGCTGATACGTCGGAAATACGGGTGCGTGGAGTCCGTGCGCAGGAGTCTTGAGACTTGGGTACGAGGAGGGGCGGACCGTATCGCTGCAAGTGCAACCAGCCACGGTGGGTTAAACTTCTGCTTTCCCTGCAATCAGACACAAATGAAGCTGGTCACCAAATATCCACATAGTTTTAAACTCCTGTATTCAATAGCTGTACACGTATTCGTAAATAATGGCTCGCGCAACAAAGAAAAAGGAGGAGCTTCTACAACAAACACAGCAAAAAAAGCAAGAACTATAGTTGCTACTGGTAATGAGTTAGAAAACCGACATCCATTGAACTATCCACACAAGCCAAATGATCTTAATGATTTCGCCAAAAGAATATTACTCGCATGTCATAACCTCGTCTACCATACCGACACCATGATACTGTATATACACGAGTAGAGCTAAATTGCTTTCTCTCTCCCTCCCTCCTCCCTCCTCCGTCTCTCTTCCTCCCGTCCCTCCCCTCACCATCCCGGTGGCATTCGAGAGCTCGCCTCAGCTCGTCAGAGAGGTCTCCCGGTTTCTTCTCCCTCAGACGAGTCTCAAACTCCTTCCCTCGTAGTACAGGTCTCCGTGGATTGTCATCTTGGCCTTTGTCTGCCACCTGCACAACACGCACACAGTGACCAAGTTGTTGAGACATGCATGTGTCAGCTTCCTACTAAAACCATGGCTGATTTTTAGTGCAATTGAAAAAGGGTTGTTGCGTTTTGATGAAACCCAAGGATACGAAAAAAACCTTTAGCAACCAGCAGAGAACACAACTCTCACATAGTGCCAGTCCTGCTTCTGTAGAAATTTTTACTTAAACGTAAAATTTGTCAGAGCAGGCAAGACTTTATCTTCCTCAAACATTTATGTCTGTAAATACAGTACAGAAGAACTTACAAGCCAACAACAGCTACAATGTACAATTGCTTTCCGTCTCCTGCTACAGGTACATACATCTCTACCTGAAGAAAGCATCGTGGAGTTTCTGGTAGTCGATGGTGAGTTTCCCCATCTTTGGCCGCACCCGCTCTCTCGTCTTCTGTTTCAGGCTCTTGGCGTCTTCCTTCTCCTCCAGAGCTTGTCTCATCTCCATGATCCCCGTGGCCTATACGGCAGAGAGAGAGAGAGAGAGAGAGAGAGAGAGGGGGGAGAGAGAGGAGAGAGAGAGAGAGAGAGAGAGAGAGAGAGAGAGAGCAAGAGAGGAGAGAGAGAGAGAGAGAGGAGGAAGAGCAAAGAGAGAGAGAGAGAGAGGAGAGAGAAAGAGAAAGAGAGGAGAAGGGAGAGAAGAGAGGAGAGAGAGCAAGAGAGAGAGAGAGAGAGAGAGAGAGAGCAAGAGAGAGAGAGAGAGAGAGAGAGAGAGAGAGAGCAGAGAGAGAGAGAGAGAGAGAGAGAGAGAGAGAGAGAGAGATACACAGTCGTGATGGATGTCAGAATCGCACCATTAAAATATTTACACTTCCACAGGGAAGTACACCATATTATCACTAGTATAGTACTTAGTATATAGGGATGGGAATGGCACACCTACCTAGCATCATAGATGTATGGGGCTATGATAGGGAGTTTTGTTCATCATTCCTATAGATATAGCAGGCACTAGGACTCAACACTCGCAGCCTCAGACCTTGATGAAGTCAGGGAGGTTGAACGGAGGTTTTTCAATCCCCCTCTTTCCCTGGAGGTATTTCCTCTTGAAGCACCAGTGACGAGGCACGGGGACAGTGTTCCTGGTGGACTGCATAGAGTGGGAGAACAGTAGAACAACTCAATATACTACAGTCACAACCCCCAATATTAGCAGATAATACAGTGAGTATATCCAGAGAAAAGCTGTCTTGTTAAAGGTGTAAACTGCAGGAAAGCTTTCGCTAGTTGGCCCCTCACAATATGGCAGGTAAAAGTATGGCAAACTATTCTCAAAAACACCACTAATCTTCTCCCCTCCAATACAGTTCTCTCTCTCTCTGAAATCACAAAACTCTTCCCCAGCTAACATAGAGACCCGGACATCCACAGCAAACCTTGAGGTGTATGAGTAGTTTTGGGTCCTGAGCAGTGACGTCGTGCATCTCCACCACGTCAGGTCTGTCCACCAGCTGCTTCAACTGAGCCACACTCAGTCTGTTCAGCTTTCTCAACTTCTTCTTCGACAACTTCGCCGGTTCCTCGGGCTCCTCTTCGTCCTGGGAATAAGAGAGGGAGAGGGAGAGGGAGAGAGAAAGAGTGTTAACATGAGAAGTTTTTGAGCTCTCTCAGTAATTGCAATTTCATGGTTTTATCCGTTCTGAGAACATTTGAGAAAATTTTTGTGCAACCCAAAATGTCCATGAAAATTTTTCCGTCCTAAGTTATATTGTACAAAACTCACATCTTCTGATTCCTCTTCTCTCTGCTTCTTCTGAGCAGCAGAGGATTTGGCGGCAATCGACATCGAGTCGTCGTCAGGGATATGGCTGGTGGGTGTGGCTTTGGGCGTGTCTTCAGAGTCGTCGGAGAGCTTGAAGGCCTCAAATATCTTGTGAAACTGTTTGTAGTGTGCGTCTCCAGGTTGTAAAACGTCCTCCTGCACATACCTGTGGACAAAAATTTTTGTTTTTAGCGAGCTAACATGCTGTAAATTTTATGGGCGTAAAAATTTGTTACAGTGGTACAAAATTTGCCTCCAAACCCCAAAGGTAAATTAATTCAAAACCTTTCTCGCAAATTTCCCCCCAAATTTCCCCCCTCTCTCACTCGATCTCCACTTCAGGTGGTTCGTTCTCGGCCTCCTTGACCACACCCCCTGACTCCGCCCCCTGGTTGTGACGACGACGTCTCCTCCTCTTTTTCTTCTTCTTCCCCTTCGGCTACAGAGAAAGATAAACAACACTGTGCCCCTATTGTTTTGTTCTATCTTTAGCAACACTTCTAAATTTTAGCCCTTACACACTGCCACATTCTTAACAGCACCTACACCACGTCCAAAACTATTCTGCTACAATCCTAATGGAAGAAAGTACTAACATTGCTGCCAACCTCTTCAGTTTTCTTCTCCGGCTCTGCCACAGGTGGTTTCTTCCCCACGGCAACTGGAGTTTTGGTTTTCTCTTTGGCTGCACGAGGAGTGGGTGAAACTGGGACAGTTGTAGGTTGCACTGTTGGCAGATGGTCCTGCACCGTTGGCAGATGGTCCTGCGCAGTTGGCGGATGGTGCTGCGCAATCTGTGGATGGTCCTCTCGAGCACTGTCTGAATAGTAATCAGACGTCGTGTTACCGGAGGTGGCTGCAGGGCAAGAGCATCAGAAAGTGCCAATCAAAACGGAGTACAAAAACCTTGGGTGTAATAATATTATACAAGAATGTGTGTATTATTACGGGACAGACTAGAGTGGTGTCCTCTATTCAGAAGGTCCTTTTTCAGGTTTCACTTAACAACCAGCAATGAGTACATATATACATACTTATCAACATTGCTTTCAGTTGTGGTGGGCTCAATTTCTGCCTTGTCCCCCATCTTCTTTCCATCTTTCTTCCCTCCTGCCCCCTCCTCTTCTCTCTCCATTGCCTCACTGGTACCAGGAGGAGCACCAGTGACTGACTTCTCACCAGCAGCCACACCATCACTGCCGTCACCAACTGTAGTATTAGGTTGTTGAGGTTCTGCTGGCTGCGTTGCCTGCTCAGAAGGAGCTGTACACAAGGAAGATAGATTGGGAGGTTCTTACAAAGTTACCAACTAAGAATTCCCTCATCTCACCCACATAACTCATTCATTATCTCCTAATTCGGAGCAAGATTACGCATGCATACAACGTGCGTAATACGAAATTGTAGGTAACGTTTTAGCCCAAGTAGCGGGAATTTGTACATTTACATTACGTATAACTGTATTATACCTGTTTCAATCACTGGTTCAGTCTGCATGTCTTCTACTTCTTTGATCACTGCTTCATCTTCTTTTTCTTCCTTTACTCCTCTTCCCTCTCCCTCCTCCACTGCCCCCTGTCTCTCCTCCTCCCCTCTCTCTACCGTCATCTCCTCTCCTTTCTCTCCCTCTGGCTCTTCTCCCTCACTCTCTTCTTCTTTCTCCCCTCCCTCTCCTTCTCGTTTTTATGCTCCCACTTTCATCTTGTCCTCCCTTCTCCTCCGTCCCACCTTCCTCTACCGCCATATCCTCTTCCTCTGCCTCCTTAGCTTCGCTCTCTATCTTTGCTTGCTGCAAAAACAGCACAGAAAAACACGTGTGAAGGAGCGAGGTTCTAAATAGAGCACACCTACCTGGTCGACATAGTACTGTCGCAGTCTGCCGATCAGTTCTTCCTTGTTGCCTGTACATAACAGTAGTACACTGCGTATCACACACAAGACGGCGTGGAACTTGTCCGAAAGTGCACGCTATCTCTAGAAGCCACAACACGGCACACGGTTTGTGGTAAGTGGGGCAGACAACGGACTGTGTCGCTTTTCGCTTAGCTTATACGACATAGCACTTTGTATCTTCGTATCTGCAACAAAATCTACACTATCTCTCTCCCCACATTTCTGTCTCGGAGTTCAGAGGGAATGGCAAAAGACAAGAAGGCCGAGACTAGCGACAGTGAACACGTGTCGAGGTGAGACACCAGACATTTTGCCAACGTACCTGACTGCGGAAGCTCAACACTCTGCAGACGTTTCCTCAGGTCAACTACCCGCAGCTTGCGGAGCTTGGCGGCAGTCGGAACTTCTCCCTCCGCCACCTCCATCCTTCAGTACTCGTCAAAGAGTTCACGTGCGTTTTACGCTACGTAAGTACGTGCTTACGTTACCGAGACGCATGCATAATAATTGGCTGCATTGTGAAAAGGAACACACATGGAGAGAAATGACATGATAATCAAGTTTTGGGAGATGATATGAAGTCGAGTTGATCAAGCTCTGTTGTCTTTGGCCAGTCCGTGGACGTACCAGTTTAGACTGGTGAACCAGGCGTTGCGACGTGCCTCCTGCAGTTTGTGGATGAAGTGTTCCCTGGCCTCCTTCTCTGTCACCTCCAGCACCAGGGCATCTCTGGTAGGAGGGGGGAGGGAGAAAGAAAGTGGACAACAAGAAGATGAGACAAGAGGATGAGAGTTGAGTAAGCCAGGATAACATATGGGGCCAAAAGGATGCAGTAAGAGGTTTTCAGTCTGCTTGAAAAATGTAAATTCACCTCTGAATAAGGGATACCTCTCAATAAACAACAGTTTCGATCTCCCAAAGGTGACCCTTATTGAGAAGTTTGGGGTTTCACTGTACAAGTACGGAGCAGAACCAAATGTCTCTTTAAGGTGCTCTTTATTTGGAGTGTCCTCTCAGATTTCGCTGTGGCTACAGTACAGACCTGACGTAGTTGAGGTCGTCGATGGAGCGTAGTTCTGGTATACCAGTCTGCAGCATCATGGCTAGCATGTTAATGAACAGGCTGGCATGGCGACGCAGGATCAGATAGGCATCTTCACACAGTCGTACAAACCTGTACACAACAACAACAACAATAAACAACAACAACAAGACTGCAAACAACACCAAGCATATGGCAATACTGTCACACAGTAAAGTAACAGCAGATGGTATATAGAAAAGAGAAAATCAAAGATCCAAGACGTGTCACAATAGCAGTAAACCAGAGGTGTTAGTTAAATAAACATGTTGTGGCGAGCAAACGTGAGCAGTTTAGTTTCTCGCGGGTGTATTTAGTAGAACGTTACGGCACGAGCAGTGAGTCACAAAAAAGATAAATTGTCAGTGTGGAGCTCACTTGTCAAAGCCAAAGTGTTTCTCGATGATGATTTCAAAGTCGTGGGCCAAGACGAACGGGACCCTCTCTCTCTTTACTCCAAACTTTACCTGAAATAAGATAATCATATATACAGCCTGTTTATATACTGTAAAGTTTATAGAAATCTTAGTTTCTCTTAATTCAGCCCAAGATCAGGGGCAAATCCATTTTAAGGGGGCAAAATTTCCGCCTTTACCCCCCTGAAAAATACCTGAAAAATACCTTGAAGTTGCCGAGGAAGTGTCCGAAGTCGATGTGAAATAGCTGGCCTCCCTCGGTGATCATGATGTTGTCAGAGTGACGATCTCCAATGCCCAGGACGTACGTGGCAACGCAGTAGCCGGCACATGAGAGGAAGAAGGTCTCTGCAGCTTTTTGGAACCTGACACAGAGAGAGAGAGAGAGAGAGAGAGACAGAGAGAGGAGAGAGAATAGCTCAATGCTTAGTGCGCTGGACCTCCAGTCACAATGTTTGGCTCATGAAAACCTTTTCTGATATAACAAAAAAGTCTTAAAGTCTCCCATTAAATTTCAGAAGGTCCCAAGTATTAATTGGGACATCCCATCCTCATACTGGACAGTGTCCCAATAACTCACTGTTGCTCCACGGCATTCTTCTTCTTGAGCCAGTAGTAGAGGAGGCTGCTGTCCCATAGCCCGATCCTTTTAGTGGAGTTTGCTTTCTCCATCTTCTGTATGTTGGCGATGGTTTCCGATTTTCTCACGACCTCAATGAACCCCACTTTGTTCCCTGTGGACAGTGCTCCATACGGCAACAACCTGGGGGGAGGGGGGGGGAGAGAGACAGAGAGAGAGACTCAGTCTTAATTGTGCTGCTTTCCTTACATCCCACTGTTTTATAGCTGCCAGTGGCAATTCAAAGACAAACTTACAGATGCACTGCTCAGCACGTTTGTGAGTGTTTGCTCCTCACCTGAGGTCCAGTCCCTGCTGCTGCCAGATGTTGTCCATGATTCCAATGATCTGAAGGGTCAGCATGTCCTGACGCAGATCTGAACACAGACACAATATAATACATGTAAATACACAGCCAGTGTCACTTATATCTACAAGTCAGAAGAAATTCATTGGAAAATCGTTAGCAGCTGTTAAATATTCTTCAGGGGGCAAAGCAGTTCTTTAGGGGTAACTCAGACAACACTGCTCTCACTAATTATTGATTTTGATTTGAGCCATAGACCAGGGGAGGAAATAGCGAACTCTTGTCACCCTAGGAAAAAAACTGACTTCCCTATAGTTATTTTATGTGCTCTGGACATTCTTAGGATTGGCCAAGGAACGTTCCCCTCTCTCCTCTCTCTCCTCTCTCTCCCTTACCGTCTCCATTCTTGAAGATGATGTGCACATCTTGCAGGAGAGCCGAGGGGTCAGGGTTCTCGTAGACCAGTAGGAGTGGCCTCATTTTGGAGTCATAGAAACGACACTCATCAACTCTACAACAACGACAAAAAGAGAGGAAGAAAAAAATGGATGGAAAACACTCGGCAAACATCAAACTCGGCCCCCCAAAAGTTCTAGACTTAAAATATTGAGTGGCAGGTTCAAATTTAGTGTCAGATTCATAATTTAGTGTCAGAAAAGAAAAAATTAACATCAAACCGCAGTTGCCACATATGTTCCCAGATATTACGTAACTGTATGTAATAAACTCACTTTAGGCCTCCAACTCTGAGTTTAGGGTTGAGTATTGTGATTCCGTTGCACATGACTTGCTGATAGCCTTTCTGAGAGAGGAGGTCTCTCATTGCATCTTTCCCTTTCTCCTGATGGACGAGAGAGAGAGAGAGAGAAGGAGAGCATGATACAGGGAATGAGAAAGATGCTAAAAGATGGAGTCATACACAGTACTGTATATACCTTGTCTTTGAAGGCTCTACTCTGCAGTAGTTCAGTGATACATCTCATCTTGTTCATAGAGTCCAACTGCAGACAAACACTATATCACTGAATCGGCCGGACTGACCAATTTGATACGTGGGACCGACCCATTTGATACGTGGGACTGACCCGATTGATACAGGGACTGACCAGTATTAATGCAGGACTGACCCGATTGATAGTGGGACTGACCAGTATTAATGCAGGACTGACCTGTCTGGTGATCTCAGTCATGTGATTGGGGGTGCCCCTCAGATATGCCTCCAGAATGAGACCAAATCTCAGACACACCTGTGGTGTGTGCATCTCTGACCTGCGACCAGGAGGGAACAGACAACCAACTCTCAAGTTTTCAATTCTGTATGAGACTTTCGTCTCACGGAAAGAGAGTTGCACTCTATATTTGCGTCTATTACGTTAAGAGGAAAGAGAAGAGGGGCAACAGAAAGATAGCAGGATGCAATACACTTGTGCACCAAGTATCTAGTTTTTAATAACCCTTTGGATGCCATGGGTATCTCCTTAAAAGCAGAAATTGATTTATGTGGTTAAGTTGTGTGATCAGACTTTTGTCTCAAGCAAAGAGAGTTGGCATGTTAAGAGGAAGAAAGGCAAGGCACAACAAACATGTCAACTACAGTTCTTGGAAAAGAAGAGCTACCCTGGGTGGGATTCGAACCCACGACACTCTGCATTCTAGGCGAGTGCTAGCGAACCTGAGGTGCCAGAAGAGGTTGTGACCAATTCGTCTGTTCTTCCAGGCTCTGTCGAGGAGGAACTGTGCCAGCGGACAGTCGAAGTGACTCTCATACTTCAGGGTCTGAGAGAGAGGGAGGAAGAGGGAGGGAGGAAGAGGGAGGGAGGAAGAGAGAGGGAGGAAGAGGGAGGGAGGAAGAGGGAGGGAGGGAGAGGGAGGGAGGAAGAGGGAGGGAGGAAGAGGGAGGAAGACGGAGGGAGGGAAGTGAGAGGAGAAATAGAGGCAGAGCAGGTCAGAGGGAGAAAGGTCTGCAAGTTTACCAGGGACCACGTTTACGGTGGAACAAATTTTCCCACGAAATTCTGATTTGGTACCAAATCGCACTATCAAAAGAGTCCCACTGGACTAATATATAGGAAGGCACTAAAGGCAGTTTCGAGCATATACACTACGTAGGTAGGTAGGTAGTTTCACACACTCGTGATTCAAGGAAGTAGCGTGTACAATAGTAATGCTAGAGTTACAGTACATTGTGGAGTATACCTGACACAGTTGCAGTAGGTACTGTGACAGCTCAGCATCTCTGAATAGAACATAATATGATAAACCACCCATGAAATTATGCAGCCTGTACGTTCCTATTTCACGTGTGTACCTTTGTATTGGACATACTGAAAGATCAACGGTCTAACAGTGGTACACATCTGACAGTGGTACATTATGCAATCTTACGTAAGTCCACTGACAGTGGTACATTATGCAATCTTACGTAACATCTGACAGTGGTACATTATGCAATCTTACGTAACATCTGACAGTGGTATATAGATTATACAATCTTAGGTAAATATAGGTTACACTATGACCACTAGAGGGTTTAGTGTACTAAACCGTGGAGTGGTGTAGTGTAACCAATTTGTACCACAGGAATGCGCACTAAGACAACTTATTAGTATGCATGCATGAGAGCTCATACACCACATGTGAGTGTATGGCTGAGTCAGCACACCATACACCATGGCATGCAACTAATGAGTTGTCTTAGTGCGCATACACTGCGTGCGGTGCCTTTGATTTCTAGGGCTTCTGTGGTACAAGTCCACTGAGACAACTGTGGTACATTATACAGTCTTACGTAAGTCCCCTGAGACATCTGACGGCGTAGGCCCTGACATTGGGGTCCTGATAGGCATAGTCCAGGAGCTCCAGGGCATCCTCCGGCTGGAGCGGTCTCCATGCCAACAACATTGACTGCAACTGGTGGGGGGGGAGGAGGTCGTGGTAGCCAAATGATCAAATCTACTGCACTTAATTGGCAAGCGAACACACAATTGTGTGAATTTGAAGCATTAAAAATCACATCAGGGTACATGACAAATGAAGAATAAGACTATTAGAACCACTATAATATAGGTGTAGGCTCACTTTCAGCCAAAACGATTAGAACACCGCACTATAAAAAAACATGAAGATTTGAACCACTAGGTAGCTATAGGGTCACTTTGTTAGCAAAAAGAACTGCTTAGGACACGCCCCACTATTAAGAGGACATGACATGTAAGAAGGAGTGAGGTGCACTTTAAAAAGGGTAAGACATCGTACCAGTGCCACGTCCTTGTACTGGTGCCATCTGACTGAGGCCAGGAGACGAGGTAGGGAGGATGGGTGCTGCTCCAGTAGATGCATCCTGTGCAGTGGTTAATCAACGCAAATGACAGGGGGTATGAGTTACCTATATGATGTGGTGCATGTATCTCGCCCCATCTCGCTGTTCCTATTCCTATCTCGTGTTATTTTGCTGTCCCAATCTCTGTCCCGCCTTATCTTGCTATCCTAATATATATTCCTATTTCTATCTTGCCTTATGTATCTCGCTGTCCTTATTTCGATCTCACCCCATCTCGCTGTCCCTTTACTATTACGTGTACTTGAATGTGTCAGTAGCTAAAATGGAACTAGTAAAACCGGTTTGGGAAACAGGTGTAACCTGAATCTCCAGATGAGGTCTTTCTCGAGTTCATCGATGGCTGCGAGAGGTCCCCTCTGGACGACGTCCATCAGTTGTTTCTTCATCACGGCTGGTATAGCTCTGTCGTGGCTGTGGTTGTACTGTGGGAGGATGAAGAGAGGGAGGGAGGGAGGGAGGGAAGGAGGGAAGGATGAAAAGTGATGCAGTTCCATACTTTGTAACTAGTATGATGTCAAAAGTTGCAACTTCACACACTATCAATAAAAAAAGGAAGCTAAATGACATTAGGAAAAGCGGTAGACAATAGAGGGATGTTACCTCTTTTCAAATTTCATAGGATTAAAAGTAAGGGGGACATACCTTGGCCATTTCCTGAGAGGCGACCTCAAGGACGGCTGCCAGCTCTGGGAATCTTATCTTCTGCGGTGGCTTCACATAGTCTCTGAACATTATCTTTATGGACGGCGAGTCCTGCGTGTTGGGGTTCAGTATTACTGTGTCTGTGGGGGGCAGGGGTGGAGGAGGGGAGGAGGGGAGGGGAGCAGTAATATTTTACCATTATTCAGAGGTTTTATTAATTGAGAGGTGGTATGTGTATAATTGTAAAGTCAGTTGTTACGTAGGAATAGGTTCATTATAGAGATTAAGAAGACCCCCATAGCTAGAGATTGAGACGAAAAGAGAGAGGTATGTACCAATGGGGTTAAGAAGACCCTCCATACTGTCCTCAGGGCTCATGGGCCAGCAAGGTAGGGTGACAGAACCAGTCTTGAGGTAGTTGCGGTAGTCAAAGAGAGGCTGGTTCACCCATGCCAGTGGTACCTTCTCCTGCTCACACCATTACCACAGAGACAGAGAAAGAGGTAGTATATAGTAGTGGGAGGTAAGGATACGTAAATATACACACAATTGGAAATACGAGAGGAAATATCGGAGATCTTGTCGCTTATAGTAATCATGATTGGTGCCGCAAAAATTAATGCCAGCACATCTAAAATTTTTAGTGGCATTAGGCATACAGCCATGGGCATTTGACTAGGAGTTTAAAATCAGGGCACCCCACGTGCAAAATCTAATGTCTTAAAATGACTGGAGTATAAAAGGTGTCCTGGAATAGCTGTGCTTACTCCTTTGGCCTCGTTTTTCCCTGTCTTGGCCTTCTTCTTCTTGCTGCCGTAGACGGCGTATATTGCGAGACAGAGTCTGGCTCCTCGCGGGACGTCTGTCACCAGTATGTCGAACACTATGTTCTCATTCCACCTCCATATACCCATCGGTTCTCCTGCGTTAGAGGAGAGAGAGAGAGGGGAGAGAGAGGGGGGAGAGAGAGGGGAGAGAGAGAGAGAAAGTAATATAGAGAAGAGATGAAGAACATGGGGGAAGAGAGAAAGAATGGATGAAGTGAAGAACAGAAGGGAGAGGAAGAACAAGAGAAAGGACGATTGAACGTTGAATTTTACTATGAATTCGTCAATAAAAGACACGTAATTTTAACAAGAAACGGAGAAAATAACGGAGAGAGGGTGAGAGAAAGACAATGAATGAGAGAGAGAGACCTCCATCAAGGTGTAATGGTCTGGTCTGTCCGTTCTGACAGAGTGACTCATCGCCATGGTAAACCCCTGCTACTACCATGATCTACAACAAACAAGAAGAAAAGCAAAACTATGAACATGTAGAACGTGTATATTGGGTTGCAAGAATGTTCTAGAACATTGCCAGTCATCTAGAATGTACTGTATATGTGTTCAAGAGCCACTCACAGAGGCGTCTTTTCCGACGTTGAGGTTCCCGGCACTGTCCACCTTGATCTCCAGCTTCTCGTCCACACTCCACAGACTGACCACATCTCCTTCTGTAGGAAATGAGACGTGTGTATGTAGGACACTGATACTACGCGAGTTTGGGTCGTTTGGTTCTTAACCCTTAGCAAGCCACGGGCATATATATAGAATCCACGTTTTAACGCAATCTCATTGGTCAATTTGAATCTGTCGACGTCTAACGATAATTACACAAACCTTTGGTCTTTGGTTTCTCGCGGCGAGCCAGGTTGGGGGGTATGTATTTCTCGACCGGAAAGTCAATTTTGATGGACGTCTTTGGAACGAGACTCAGAGTTGGCTGTGCTCCCTTCCCTATCATACGGTTGATACACTGCAACACGGAGATGGAGAAATTAGCGTTGGGTATAAAATAATCATTCAGACCATGTATTTTTTGTGATGTGCACGGTAATAAATTATTACTCCCACTTTTTTACCTACAAAAAAGACGATTATTGAAATTTACGCCCGATAAAACGTTTCATTGCTGCTAAAAGGCCCTGCACCTGGATGCTGTAACATTAACAATGCTCACACACAACATAATGGTTACATAATCCGTACAAGTATTACGTCACTCTCACCCTGTACTTGACCAGAGGGTAGTTTCCTAGGAGATACTCCTCATATCCACACACCTGAACAAAACAGCACCAGTTTACATATACCGAGTTTTAATCATCAGGATAATGTTCCTCGATGCCCTAGGCACTTTGGGATCATTGTCCATTCTTAACACACTAAACAGAGCATGTTACAGAGAGTGCTCTTTAATTAGAGTTTCACAGTATTACAGGTTCCACTATGTACTAACACGACAATGAGTACTTGTATGACCTTGAGAATGTAATCATCGGGATTATGTTCCTCGATGCCCTGAGCTCTGTTGAATCTCTTGAGAGCAATGCCGAGGAGGTCAGAGGGTGTGTCTTTGGGCTGCGCCGGCAGCAGAAACCTCTGACCTTTCTGCTCTCTCTTCTCAGCTGTCATGGCAAACACGTGGACAAAGAATTGGTTCTGAGAGAGAGAGAGAGGGGGGAGGGAGAGAATTAGGTATGGTAGAGAGGAAGAGGGAGAGAGGGGGAAGGAGGGAGGGAAGGAAAACGATCAGAGAGGGGGGTGTGGAGGGAGGAAGAGGGGTAGAGAGAAGTCAGGGGACAAAAGAAAGTGGAGATGGTAAAAAGACTGATATTCGGGTTGTTTTGTTGATGAAAGAGAGATCTAAAGTTGTACTAGCTAGGGTATTGGCATCTCCATGAGTGTGTGGGATGCAAGTGGTCTCCATACTGGGGCATAGTGAGCAGACACATGACACGCTGAACATGGGCACACAGTACACACATTCGCAGTAATATACATGTTAGTTGAATCACACTGTCAGCAAACACTGCATTCTTATTAATGCCCGCCATGTACAGTATGTGCTCAGCGTGGTTAGTGTGATGATATGGATTGACAAGCACAGTTGTAAGAGAGATGAGGGGAGGGAAAACGAAGCGAATTCACACGCTTCTTTTGTAATTCACTGTGGCTATAGACAACATGATCAGAAGGAGGAGGAGAGAGGTGAAGAATAAAATGGAACCTGAGGGTTCAGTTTGTCTTGAACCAGAGAGGAGATGTCTCCGGAACTTTCCACGTCGGGCGGATACAGATACATCACCTTCTGCTCCCACATTGCCTGGTTACGGATCTGGTGAGACACGTACATACAGATGAACATACACAGGTCTTTAAAGTCTTGGAAAGCTAGATGTAGCCATGGTTAGTAAAGTTTCCTAATTCTCAGTGCTTACACCAAGTACCATGCCCACTGCATACAATGTATATGTTGCAGTACCCAGACAGGACAGCAGGAGCCCAATGAGTCCTGTCTGGGTACTGCAACAGATTTGTTGGATATCCCTAGGCAAATGACATGTATGAACCCTGCTTGCACATGTAGGATTGTATAGGCTGATAAAATTCCCCACTACCTAGCTTCAAACATGTCGGTTGCCTAGAGGATATCCAACAAAGGATGTCCAACAGAGGCGTATACAACGTTAGTACCATACATGTACGAGAATTAATACTGACCTCCACGGCAGACTGACACCTGTCAATCATGGCCAGACGGAAGTCGTTCACCTCGGGATCTCTGACACTCTCAAATTCCTTCATTGACTTGTCGATGAGGATCCCTATCCTATTGGCAAAAAGTTTGTCCTCTCCGTCCTCCTTCTTTTCTACCACCTTGAACAGCGGCTTATAGTAGCTGGAGGGAAGGGTGCGTTAATAAGAATGTGAGGAAAGGGAAGAAAGTAGTTAATAATAATGAAAAAGAGGGAGAGAGTAAAGGAAAGGAGACAAATAGATGAGAAAAACAGTGCATACACTTTGTGTTGTCAAGGTGTACAATTGGGAAAGATATTATGTATTGAAAATCAAACAAGAAGTAAACACACTCTCATATAAACAAGCAGAAAAGCAAAGAGAAAGTGTAAGGGAGAAAGGAAAACACAATTCTACAGCGAAATGATACACAACACGCATGTCTCTTATGGTACGTTCATGTGTACAGATCCAAACCTGACATCGGCCAGAGGAATCTCCTCGTTGTGGCAAGACTCCTGCTCTGCCTTGCGGTTAACAAACACCAGAGTGTACCATTCACGTCCCCTGGAGACACATATTATAACAACAACATCACAACACCATCGCAACACACACACATCACTCACAACGATAACACACACTCATAATAAATTATGTAGCTACACACAAAATAAAAATCGCTGTTTTCAACGCCGTTTGTACGTATACATCGCGCACCCAAAGCTCGAGAGAGGTAGAGAGAGAGGTAGGTAGAGAGAGAGACTAACCTGAGAAGCCCGAAGAGAGGGAACTCCTTGGCCCTCCGCCATAACGTCTCCTTGATCTCCTCCAGCTTCTGGGACGCTCGACACGCCAGAGGGATCAGGATACCAGTCGGCAGGAGAAAGTCCACGTTTATCTGGTCCCTGGGAGGCTCCTGGGAGCTATCAGGCTGGAAGTACGACATGGCTAGACGGCTAGAGAAGCTTCTAATTTCCCTTCTATTATTCGCCGGCACACGCGCACGCGTCAAATAAGCGCTAAGCGCGTAGTCAAATTAGGCCCTGTGTAATTACGCATGCGCACAGGTAAATGAAGTGCACATAGGAATTCAAATTGACTTGTTCTTTCGCTCTATTCTCGGACGTCGGACGAAGCAGAGCAGCGAGAGTGCGGCTCTAGCAAGTCAAAGAGACGAAGGATAGACTTACCGAGACGGTGACGCCAACCGGGGCTCTAAATTGTGAGTTGGAACCCGAATTGTCATCGCCCTATCGCTAGTTGTTTCGTGTTCTTAGCAGCATAGCTGTGCGTGCATGCAAGCTACGTCCGCGAAAACTTAGCTAGAGAATGCGTACCTACACGTACATCGGATCCTACAGGTCCTTGTCCGTGCTCTGCAGGGGCTCGAAATTAGCAGTGCAGAGCACGATAAAAGATCTCAAGTAGCGGGACATTCGGTGCATACTCGGCCGGTGGTATTGATACTGTGTCTCCGGACAAGCTCTGTGAGGTTATCAGAGTGGCCACCGGGGCTTGTAGACATCCAGTGATCCATACAGACCATTCACTGTGACTATACAGTACACACAGGGTTAAATGTTGGTGATATTATTCACATCCCTGTCTGCCCATGGGTGTCTATGTGTAAGCAAACTTCTTTATGAGAACATCTTCTAAAACTCTTCCTCATCCTTAATTTTTAAGTGTCTTCAAAAGTACGTAGGATTTTGCGTTGTCACGTGTCACCGCAATTTTATCTAACTCCTTCGTATCATGGCGTGTGGAAATATTCAACTTTCAGTGGGTGTTTAGTGTCGGTGGTAATGAGGTAAGATGCTGCACTGGCATCTCATTACTCCGTGTTTTATTTCAGCTGATAGATTTTCCTATCAATCGCTTGCCATCCATCCATCCACCTTGTCCATTCTTCAATTTCCTAATCAAAATGCTTTTTTTTCCCTTTATTTGGCGAGCAGAGCAAGCCTACCTAATAGTCATCTGAAGTATGTAATATACAATTTTTAACTTTTACGTTGTCAATGCTGTCAATGTACATACCATGTGCCACACTGTTGTAAGGCGTTCCAGAAAGTTTGGCCACGAACAAAGATTTTAGGTCGAGCTATACGAACTTTTACTCCCCATAAATTGGGCTGCAATTTTCTAGTGTAGAATGTTTGGCATTGTTTTAACTACAATTGCATTGTTTTGCTGAGCCCTGATAGAACGCACGATAACAGCCCACTCAAGCTTGTCAGACACACACACTGGGCGGTGTATGTAGGTGTAGTTAACCACGGTCTGCATACTTTGAATAACAGTGCCGCCCAGAGCCTGTGTATGACGTAATACTCTGAAGATGTCGAAATCACCATAAGTGCATAGCGGTTCATACTTTACTTTTTTTACTTGAGCAATTGACGGCTGAGTTGAAGTAGTTGGGAAGTTAACACTGCATATTAATGATGCAGGTAGAAAACATAAAATCAGACTAAATTGATCCAAGGGTAGGGTAGGGTAAACCCTGCATCTTTGTGCATTAATAGCCGAGAAGAACTCACACCATATTTATCTGTAAAGGCATCGTGCTTGTGATTTTTGCTGGTTAAATGCCAACACACTGGCCTGTGTGGATTGCTAAGGGCTTTATGATCACGAGGTGCCAGAACTTCACTGCATATGCCTGTGGTAACAAAGTCTTGTCCTCTTTTCAAGTGTGGAATTTAGCGTTACTGCAGAGTGCAGCAACCTGCTTAGTGATCTTGGAATTTGCAGTTGATTTAATTAAGGTGCCCTATATGCTACATACCCGGCATTATGTCAGAATGTGTAGAGGTGTGCTAATGTGAAGCATTGGACGGCCTCGTTTCATAATCAATCGCAAAGGTTTTACGAAGACTTTCTTCTTTTTGAAAGCATTATCGCCTTCTTTTTTATCACAATCTTTGGAGTATGCACGGTTCGGTGGATTAAGAGGCACCAAAAGAGAGGTCCAAGATTATCATGTTCCAATGTGCAAATTTGACTTGATATTCAGCCCGGCATTTGCAGTGCATCATCTATATATATTGTATGCTCCTTACGAATGTCGCACTATGCTACTGATGCACGCTCATTCATACAGTCATTATCGTCATGTTATAATGTGTGTATGTCTGCAGTACACGTGTTCCTTCCAACACATGTTTGTGTGTGTGCTTGTGGCAAACGTGTGTCTACTAATGAACAATGGTGTGTGTCTGTGTGTTGACGACGGGTTAGGTAATGACCTGTCATTTCTGATGCTGTGAACTGAGACATTTCGCCAACTGCTTGTCCAGTTTAATGCACGTGTATTCAAATATTACGTGAGAATAGCTGGTGCTATAGTTGAGTTTATGAGTGCATTTGTTGCAACTCATGTTCATATTATTGGGAGTACAGTGTTATCAACACTCCAAATAAAGCACACCGCTATATTCGGAACACTTTACGAGTACACTACTTTTAGTTTGTGTAGTACTAACTTAACCTTTAGATAAAGTTATTTGGAGGTTCACTGTGTGAGTTTGAGTTTCAAAAATAGAATGCTGCTATATTTATGATGATGGATCGTGGCGTCCATTGTAAATTGGTTATAAAGTCGAACATGTGTAAATTTATTAGCTACTTCAGTTTGCGATTTCAAAATGGATGTTTATGTTACGATTATGTTGTGTGTTGCCAAGTGGGGGCAGGTACAGTTTTGTAAACATCCTCTGGGAATGTGTATATATATAGCGTTTAGACACTGCTGTATAAAGACAACTACAGTTTGTTGCATCATGAGCATGCAGGATCATGAGGGGGGATAGGGGTATAAACACAATGCCTTTTGCAGCCTTTTCTCTGTCCCTCAGCTATAGTAATCGCTCCAAAACTTTATTTTGCTTTTCGCTGTGACGCAATATACATGCTGACAGACAAAGTACACATGTGTTGTTGTATAGCCATAATTGTGGTACACTATGGAGCCAAATTAAAATGGTGTACCTTTATTTGGGCTCTCTATAAACAGTATGCACGTGTAGTTATAGTCATTTGGAGACACGTCTGCAAACAGTGGTAAAACATGTGTATGATAAGACTGTGAGGAGTGAGAGGTGTCACTCTTTAGTGAGTCACTTTGGTAAGAGCTACTGATTGTGCCATTCAAGACACACGGACTAGATGGAAGCATAGGGTGTTAGCGGCTCCAGGTACATGTACTAAATGTACATGTACTGTGGATGGTGTTGTATTAGGTGGCATGCTGTCCAGTACATGAAAGCTGAAAGGCTGCAGAGAATGTAGACATTTGGAGACAAATGGAGAGAACAAACTGTTCCGAGACTGTGACTATATAGATACTGAAAGTTGTTGGGGTATTGTACAGATTGCCTTTGGAAAATTGGGCGTTATTTTTCGTACTTTTAGTAAGAACGTGGGGGGAGGACAGACCAACAACCATCCTGAATACCTTGACTATAGCTGGAGAGTGCAGTGAAAATATAGGGTGGCCTAAATTGTTTGTACTTTTAACAAGCAAGTGGGGGGAAGGACAGGCCAACCAACCATTCTGAATACCTTGACTATAGCTGGAGAGTGCAGTGAACATACAAACATGATTGTTAAACACTGGGTCTAAAAGACCAAGCACAGGGTGCAGCATTATCATGAGCCATCTCTCCAGCTAGTGAGATAATACAACTCAATGAGATCACATTACACCTGACACAAAGGTAACCCCACTTGGCTGGAGTGGCCCCTCCCACTACCATCAGATCAAATTACTACCTCTGCCTGACACCCTCTTACCTCAAGTACACCACTGCCCCCTGTGTTTTGTCTCTTGCTGAGTGTTTGCAGGGGGCATGTACAAAACTATTTGTTGGATATCCCTAGGCAACCGACATATATGAAGCTAGGTACTAGGGGATTTTATCAGCCTATACAATCCTACATGTGCAAGCAGGGTTCATACATGTCGTTTACCTAGGGATATCCAACAAATCTGTTGCAGTACCCAGACAGGACAGCATTCGCCCTTACTGTCTGGGCACTGCAACATAATTATGTATGGCCAGAATTTCGCCACTGTATGTTGTTTAAAGGTGGCTAAACCAATGTTGTAAGGTTCAGAGTCAGAACTTGGCAGTGAAGTGGAAACAGCGCTGATGGTGTAATTGAATAATGTACACACACGTGGTGCCGTACATAATATCCTCAGAGAACACCGTGCCGATTGGTTGTACAAAATGTGGACAACAGAAAACTACTTGTTACAAAGATGTTCCTTTAGAGATGTAAAGTGCTGGACTCCAATCCGACGTATATAGTATGTCAACATTAATAATGCTCCTCAGCTTTCATCTGAGGCACTCAAGAACCTCATAAGTTGAAAAACGTTCTTCTTGGGAGTTATATATAGCTTGTGGCTGAAATAAATTAGGCCACTTATAAGAGTGTTTGAGTGTAATTAGATTATAGGGTGTCCCCTTTGTTACCTGGAATTCTTGGAATGCAGAGTGGGGCAGCTGGTCAGGAAGTTGTGTAGTTGCTAGGAGACAGATGGTCAGGAATGTTCCACTCTTCTCTAATGTGGCTCCACTGAGGTAGTGGGGTCTGCTGTAGGGCTGTGCAACACAATCATCTGTCGTGGAATGAAGGGGGGCAGCTGTGGTGGGCCTCCCTACATACAGTGAGACCTCTGAAATAGGATCCTCTGAATAAAGGACACCTCTCTATTGGACACTTGGTTCTGCCCCATACTATACTAATACATTAGTGACACCTCTGAATAAAGGACACCTCTATATAAAGGACAATTGGTTCTGCCCCATACTAATACATTAGTGACACCTCTGAATAAAGGACACCTCTATATAAAGGACAATTGGTTCTGCCCCATACTAATACATTAGTATGGCACCTCTGAATAAAGGACACCTCTCTATAAAGGACAATTGGTTCTGCCCCATACTAATACATAGGGACACCTCATAATAAAGGACACCTCTCGTTGGAGGTCACTTGGTTCTGCCACATACATACGTATGTATTATAGTTACGAGTGAAGGGACATCGCGGTGTATAATGGACACTTTCAATGTCACCAAGTTTTCACTGTACCATAGCTATGTATACAGGCATTCGGCTGAGTTCTTGAGATCACAGATCTCGTTTCGCCAAAATTATGTATGTTTCTCAAGATAACCTGTACGTATGAACCATGGTTATGTAATGTTGTGCAATACTTATGGGATTCACTATTAGCTCCATACATTGAGGTTTAACATTGCTAGTTGTTCATCTCTTGAACGTGACCTTATTTCCCCCCAACAAAGTCCCCGCTAATTGATTCAATTATGTAGCATAGCATCGCAGGATGTTTAAAACAAACCACTTGATTTTTGCCATCTTGTAAATTTGTCGCATTTTTGCACTGATTCACCACCAATTTCTAAAGCTTCTTGTTCCAATGTATAAAGTACTAATGTACGTTAGCATGTATATGCATAATATTAGTGTGTACTTCCGGACTTTTCTCTGCGTGGTGTATCAGTTAATTACATACCAGTGAAGTGGTTATGACTTCTGTTTAGTCCACAGGTTCCCTATATATAGCATCCAACCAGTGATATAATAATATTCACATTTTACCGCTAGTCCGAGTCACAGCTGTTGTATATAGCAAACACTTGTAGCTTCAGACTTGGCCACCAACTAGTGTTTAGGTTACAACTGTCCATGTCGCATACATTTACTCGAGTGAGCGATCCATTACTTACACATTACACCTGAGTGAGAGGGTAGAGTTTAATGATATTCATTGTCGGTGGGTAGCCGTCCCATCATCTCCCTGTGTGTGAACTGACATCCTGTGTCGGATGTCACAAGAGCCTGGTGTAATGATGTATGGGAAGTGAATGTTCTTGTAGTGTGGTGATGTCAGCTTTATAGTTGATGATCTGTTTGCAATGTGCATAGTTGGTTGCTGGGTGGTCCTCCTCTCCTCTTCTCCTTCCCCTTCTCCCTGTCTCCTCACACTGCGACTCCCAGCTCTCTTTCTTCTCCCCCTCC
Source organism: Geodia barretti (assembly GCA_030341885.1). Classification (NCBI taxonomy): domain Eukaryota; kingdom Metazoa; phylum Porifera; class Demospongiae; order Tetractinellida; family Geodiidae; genus Geodia; species Geodia barretti. The sequence goes on along the minus strand of CASHTH010002531.1, from coordinate 7,826 downwards.
TCAATCCTCCTTCTCCTCCTCCTTCTTCTCCTTGTCTCTCCTCTGCCCTCACACTGCGACTCCCAGCTCTCTTTCTTCTCCCCCTCCTCAATCCTCCTTCTCCTTCTCCTTCTTCTCCTTGTCTCTCCTCTGCCCTCACACTGCGACTCCCAGCTCTCTTTCTTCTCCCCCTCCTCAATCCTCCTTCTCTTCTCCTCCTCCTTCTCCTTGTCTCTCCTCTGCCCTCACACTGCGACTCTCTTCAAACCCTTCTTCCTCTCCTTCCCCTCCATATATACGTCCCCTCCAACACAAAACGCACCCTCCCATAGCTATAGTGTGTAAATCTATCTCTTCATCCCCTTGTATGTAAAGTGTGTGTCATGTGTATATATGTTGCAGTGCCCAGACAGGACAGCATGAGCCCTGTAAGGGTGAATGCTGTCCTGTCTGGGTACTGCAACAGATTTGTTGGATATCCCTAGGAAAACGACATGTATGAACCCTTCTTGCACATGTAGGCTGATAAAATCACCCAGTACCTAGCTTCATACATCTCGGTTGCGCAACAAATACCCTTATCCCCCCTCATAGTGTCAAAATAAACTTTACCCATGCACTAAGAAAACAACAAACAATATCAACAGACATACCTCATATTTTTTTTGAAATATTCCCTCTTTTGAACATGTATCTTTACTGCATAATGATTATGCATTATTTCCCCTCCGCGTTCTTCTTGATGTAAGCACTCTGAGCCCAGACGTGTGTCTTGTAACTAAACCTGTGTAGATGATGTAAAAGTGGAGGAGTGGAATGTTTCTCATGGCGACCGATCCAAGATACACATGATTCGCCATGGAAACTACTAATACCTGGGGCGAGGGTCGTTAGCTACAATTATAATGACGGTCCTCAAACGGAAATGAAAATCCGTTTTTAAGGCTTGAGTGAACGTGTAATTGGCGTGTGTATGTTTGTACACAGAAATTAAAACTGTGACGTTTTAGTAGCAGATGTGCATGAATTTAAAAACGTAGTGGATTGTTGATGATTGACTGCTGACCTTTCCACACAGGGCGTAGTCATGACGACTAATGGAGGGGAAGGTAACGAGACTTCGGTTCAAGTTGCTCTCAGGTCTGTCCGAGTTCCGTTACATGTTGCGTCGTTTTCATGTTTTGTTTGGTTTATTTCCACAATCCTCACTTGGTTTGTCACGTTCAACAAAGCAATTTGCAAAAAAAATGTTTTTTGTGAAACTTCGGCTGGTGTCGGTCTATGTGGTATTGTGTACTAGCCATCTCTCTCTCTCTCTTTTTCTCCCTCTCCCCTCTCTCCCTCTCTCTCCCTCTCTCTCTCTTTTTCTCCCTCTCTTTACATCCGTGCAGAGTCAGACCACAGAATTCCAAGGAACAAATTGACATGTGCCAAATATGCACCTTCTGCATCCCTGGTAGGCGACACCCACACTCTCTGATAGATAATATGGCAATTCAGTGGAACGGAGAAGACTCTCTTATTAATATATAGTTTGCTCTGAAAAGGCGTATTTAACTGTTTTCTCTCCTCTCTCTCTCTCCTCCTCTACCATTCAGGCCAGCCTCAGATAGTGTTGGGGAAAGACAAGGCCTTCACTTATGACTTTGTATTGGACACTGACAGTGAGCAGGACGAGATATACTCCCAGTGTATCGAGGGACTTGTTGCTGGGTATGCATCTCTCTCTCTCTCTCTCTCTCTCTCTCTCTCTCTCTCTCTCTCTTTATGTAATGGCTCTGTCCTCTCCCTCACTCCACATACTTTGTCCCTCTCAGTAACTTTTTCTACTTTGTCTGTTGTTTCCTTTCCATACAGTTGCTTTGAAGGCTATAATGCAACAGTACTAGCATATGGACAGGTACGTAAAACAATTGCACACTGAACTCATGTATTCCGGGAGCTCTTTCTTGTTTTTATTCCTCCCTTCCTCCCTCTTCCCTCCATCCTCCCTCTCCTCCCTCCCTCCCTCCCTCTTCCCTCCCTCCCTCCCTCAAAAGACTGGAAGTGGAAAGACGTACACCATGGGTACAGGGTTCGGTATGGCAGTGTTGCCGGAGCAACTGGGGGTCATCCCGAGGGCAGTGCGGCAGCTGTTTGCCACCATTGACCAGCTCAGAGACGACGCCATTGCTAGCGGTGATCCTCCCCCACAATTTGAGATCTCTGCACAATTTTTAGAAGTAAGCATTTAAATTTTTGAAAGAATCTGCTCAGATACATGATCAAAATTGTGATGGATGTATAAATCTTTGGTTTTTTCCCCAGCTATACAATGAAGACCTGATTGACCTGTTTGACTGCAACAGAGAGGCTGTGAGTTGATTACATACCTTTTCGTACGTGTAGCTCTCCCTTTTTGCAGAACTCTTCTTTTTGAAGCTCCTTTGAGTGTGTAATTGTGCAGAATTAAAGGGAATGTGGCAGTATATGAAGGCTAAATGCTTCACTGTGATTTTACTCCCGCCACCTCTTTCTGCACTCTGCAGTTGAAGAAACTGAGGATTCACGAGGATCCCAATGGCGGCATCTACATTGCGGGAGTCATCTCACAACGTGTGGAGAGTGTGGAAGAGGTATTAACTATACAATAGGGCACCTGCGACATTAATATGCAGGGACGAGTCAAGCATGATCAAATGCAACGAATTTTTTAGTGAGCGAAGGCGAGTGTGAAATTTCAGCCGATTTGTATATTCAATGTGGAGAAATTAGGATGTTTTATGTTCCAAATTTATAATATGGCTGTTCATGTGGAAGAATTTCCATTTTTTATTTTTTTTTTAGTAGAAGTTTATACATTTAGCCCTTATAATTCCCTTTAACCCTCTTACAAGTTAACTCATTCCTTGTGTAATGTTACTGTCCCGTGATCTGAATCCCGTCCCCCCAGACCTTGTCGTGTCTGAAGCAGGGAGCTCTGTCCAGAACAGTGGGCAGTACCAACATGAACGCCCAGTCGTCTCGCAGCCACGCCATCTTCACCCTCCAGGTCTCCCAGCAAAGACCCATCAAGACACCAGTCAGTACATACGTATGTACAACTAGAACTAATGTCACACGTTTTTGGTGAGCAAAAGTGAGCACTTCGATTTTTGAGCGCATTCAAAACGACGTTCAATTTTTGTGCATTTTTTTACTTTTTTTACGTAGAGCGTACGGTGTATTGTACAATGTGCAGAGCCCACATGGCAATCACTGTAAATATAGCAATAAGAATCCCACATTCACACGACTAGGTAGGTACAGGATCGCCTCTCGCTCACCAATACTTATTATACTAGCAAGGCCTCTTACTGTCCATATATTGCTGTAATCATTGTTGACATGGTTTTAAATATACGTAGAGTGTGTAACCAATAAGATGGTTCATACGACTTGTTACTGTAGAATCTCTATTTCATGAAACATGTTGTGTGGGTGCACATCATAAAGTTACAACATGAGATGAAAGAAGTCTGATATGAGCTGTGTATATGTGTGTGTGTGTGTGTGTGGCTTGAGACAGCGGTTGTGTAGTTTTCTAGTTCAGTGGGCATATAATATACGTAGAATCTATGTTACCGTTCTCATTTTGATACCCAGATCAGCAGTGAGATAGTGGAGGAGGGGAGGGAGGGGTCGTACAGTACGAAATCTCTGACTGGGAGAATCTGAGTGCCAAGTTCCACTTTGTTGACCTTGCGGGCAGCGAGAGGTTGAAGAGGACGGGGGCCACGGGAGAGAGGGCCAAGGAAGGCATCTCCATCAACTGTGGGCTGGTGAGTCACTGTCTCCCCTCTCTGTCTCCTTCCACTTCTCTGTACCGTACCATCCACTGTGTATGTATGCTTGTCAGGAAATTCCATAGGTTCTGCAGACTTCTCAGTAAATTACTATGTATGTCAGGAAATTCCATAGTTTCTGCAGACTTCTCAGTAAATTACTATGTATGTCAGGAAATTCCATAGTTTCTGCAGACTTCTCAGTAAATTACTATGTATGTCAGGAAATTCCATAGGTTCTGCAGACTTCTCAGTAAATTACTTATGTATGCATGCAGTATGCTGTAAGTAATTGAGGAGGGAAGACACCAGTAAACGAAGAATTTCTGATGGAATCAGACATGCCTTCCTTCCCTCCCACCATACATTTGTGTTTCTCTGTCTGTGCAACACTCTCCATCACTTCCTCCTCCCCCCCTCTCTCTCCTTCTCTCCTCCAGCTGGCCCTGGGAAATGTCATCAGTGCTCTGGGAGATAAAGCCAAGAAAGGCTCTCACGTCCCCTACAGAGACTCAAAACTCTCCAGATTACTGCAGGTTGAGTAATTATTCACCCACACCACGCTATTGCTTGCTTTGCTTTGTAAATGAAAAGCACTGAAGTGCAAACCCTCGGCGAACTGCGTATTCTAAGTAACTAAGTATTCACACCACACCACCGCTATTGCTTGCTTTGTACATGGCACACTTACTTATGTATACGGCCCAATTTTTTGATATTTTAATGTACTATGCCTCCCTCCCCCCCAGGACTCACTAGGAGGGAACAGCAGAACCCTGATGGTGGCGTGCATCTCTCCAACTGACAGAGATTTCATGGAGACCCTGAACACCCTCAAATACGCCAACAGAGCTCGCAACATCAAGAACAAGGTACGTATACATGTGTACTGCATGCTTTCAATATGACAGGGAGGGGATCGCTTAAGAGGACTATATACAGTAATTGACTTGTGTATTTTGTGCCTTGCTACCTTGTTGTTGACACACGTCCAGACCAGGTTCACATTTGGGAAGGGGGCACTTGGGAACAATGCTTTGACACGCTTTATTCGTCCTTGTCCGTACAGGTGTCAGTCAACCAGGACAAAACCAGTCAGCAACTGGCTCAATTCAGGTTTGACCTGTTTTACCAACTATAATAATTATGTAACATTAAGTGTACATACGTGGTATGCGAAAATCTATTGATGTGCTTATTTCAACAGATCAAGAATTCTGAAATTAGAATCTGAACTACAAGAATTCCACTCTGGTATATTTTTAGTACATACTTTATTTTAGTAACAGATTGTGATGATGTAATGTTGATGTAATGCAGGTCGTAAGATCGTTAGCGAAGATGGTAGTGTCGTTATGAACGACATCGCCAGCGAAGTCACCATGCTCAGAGCCGAGAACGACAAGTGAGTCTAAATATATCCCGAATGTCTATTTTTAGTAACAATGTCGATGACGTCATATGTAGGTTGCGACTGAGGGTAAAGTCTCTGCAGCAGGTGATTGAGTCTCAATCGGAGAGGATTGCTGGCATGGCGGCCGACAAGGAGTTGGCTGCACTTGGGAGACATGATGAATCTACTGGACAAGGTGAGAGGTGATAGTGCGAGGTAGGACACGCCCACCCATCTCCCCAACGCCAGTCACGGGCGTATTCTTGAGGAGCGATAGAAGCGAGAGAAGGGGAGAGGAGGGTGGGGAGAGAGGAGAGAGAATGAATGAAAAACCAAGGGGGAGAAGGGGAAAGGTGGACAAGAGGATATTAACCTCACATTTATTTATCAATCTGCAAGAAAACTCACCCTAATGTTTGTGTGTGCTTACAATAGTGCCACACAAGTAGTGAACGCTGCATTATCATGAGTACAGTGACTAACATGCTGTCAGACTCCCTGTGCCTTCTCCCTCTTCCAGTGGTGGGTCAAGAGGCGGAGGAGACCACCTCCCATCTCCCCACTGTCATCAAGGGATACATGAGACAGATTGAGGAACTCAAGTTAGCTACTTTCATACTGTGTCCTTTACTTAACTACACTAACGTGAATCATAAAGTACACCTCTCTATAAATGACATTGTTAGTACACCTCCTCCTCCTCCCTCCCTCCCTCCTCCCTCCCTGTCTGTGTCCAGGAGTCGACTGGTGTTGAGTGAGAGTCTTGGCCACCACAACCCCTCCTCTCCCTACCGGCGTCCTCCGTCCATGGTCCTCCAAGGTCGTCAATCCAGTTTGACCACTCTCCCATTCAACCAGGAGACCAGCGAGCTCCTCCAGACTGCCAGGAGCGACATCACCAGACTCAAACGGAGACAAGACAGAAAGGTACGGTTTTATAATACTTAGTAGTACTGGTGTGTGTGCGTGCGTGCGTGTGTGCGTGTGTGCGTGCGTGCGTGTCGTGCAGTGACATCGCTCAGTGACCAGTAAACCTATTAAGAGTTTACTAACTGAAGTTTTCTCACGGATCCTTCCTTTCTCTATACTGTACTATATATACTGTGATGGTGAGTCTAATGCAGTGCAATTATGGCTAGCACGGGCCTTGTCAAAGAAAACGGAGTTGTACGGCCAGGTTAGGGTTCTGCATGCAATGCGGGAGAAAGTGTGAGCAGAAGGAGACAGTCTAGTATGGTACTGTGTTCTATTGTTGGTCGTTGGGTTGTGTACTACTCTTCCTATCCTCCCATTCTGCAGGGGTCAGAGTCCGAGAGTGGGCGGAGTCAGCACAGACCCCGGTCGAGAGATGTAGCATCTGTCACCTCCCTGTGAGTTAAGACACGTCTGTCAACTTTCCTGATAAGTTACAATGCTGTTGATAACGTCCATCACTAGTACAGTGGAACCTCTCTAATCCGGACACCAATGGGACAGAAGAAAGTGTCCATATTAGTGAGGTGTCCTTATTTCAGGGGTTGAATTGCATGCAAGAACAGTTCTTGGGGAAAGAAAAGGTGTCTTTATTAGAGAGGTGTCCATATTTAAGGAGTGTCTTTAGAGAGGGGTCCCACTGTATGTAAGACAAAGGGATAAAACTTGGCAGACCAACCAACCATCCTCAATACCTTGACTGTAGCTGGAGAGCGCAGTGAAGGAATAGGGTGGCCTAAATTGTTTGTACTTTTAACAAGCAAGTGGGGGGAAGGACAGACCGACAAAACATTCTGAATACCTCGACTATAGCTGGAGAGTGCACTGGAAAACTGTTTCTCTAGCAAGCACCAGTTTTGCCAAACAAGTAGCAGATTGCCCATATCCCACAATACAAATGTCCCCTGCCATAATATATAATTTTGTGGGGGGAAATTTCGCACACGGCTCATCGTGAAATTTACAAAGGCTTTCTCCATCGTAATTTCCTACAACTGAACAGTAAGGTAACCTGTTCTGTCTTGGTTTTGCTCATCATTGATTGAGTGTGGGGGGGGAGTCGCAGGAGTTGAAGTTAGTTTCAGCTGAAGATGGTTTTAACGTCTTTCTGGTGTGTGATGTGTATATGCAGGGATGTGGTGAATGAGGGAGTGATGTCAGAAGGGAGAGGGGAGGAAGGGGGAGGAGAGGAAGGGGGGGAAGATGATGAGACTCTATTTGGATCAGATGAAGAGGACACCAACAGCACCAATGAGGTACAGTGATACCTTCATACAGTACTTATGGCTCTTAGCATCCAAACCCTGGTACCTTCATACTTATGGCTCTTAGCATCCAAACCCTGGTACCTTCATACTTATGGCTCTTAGCATCCAAACCCTGGGATTGTAGCCCTGCAGTGCTGTATGCAGACTCTGAAAGGGCCCCCACAGAGGGTGATTGAGACAAACTTGTCTTAGGTGAATGTGCCATGGCTAAACAATAGGGCACAGTGAAAGAATAACAGTGAAAGCTTTCACCAAAACCTTATAAGGTCCTAGTGGCCAGTAACCACTAGATCTGAAGGGCTGTTCCGGTAGTTTTGAAGGCTCGCTAGCGAGTCTGACAGAGCCATGGCTGCCAAACCCTCCACTGCTGCCGAGAAAGCTCTCCAGAAGATCCAGGACCAGGTCACCTGT